>MUZC01000101.1:114088-195002 GCA_002072015.1 Radix auricularia | reverse complement strand
CATAAAATGCCAATGCATTCTCTATATCAGGGCTGGGAAATTGTTTTGGCTCGGGAGAACGAGTCTCTGTAACACTCAAGTGACATGTGAATAGTTTGTTGTACCGCCCAGATAATATGTACGAGTCTCTGTAACACTCAAGTGACATGTGAATCGTTTGCACCGCCCAGATAATATGTACGAGTCTCTGTAACACTCAAGTGACATGTGAATAGTTTGTTGTACCGCCCAGATAATATGTACGAGTCTCTGTAACACTCAAGTGATATGTGAATAGTTTGTACCGTCTAATGACGTAACACTCAAGTGACATGTGAATAGTTTGTTGTACCGCCCAGATAATATGTACGAGTCTCTGTAACACTCAAGTGACATGTGAATCGTTTGTACCGTCTAATGACGTAACACTCAAGTGACATGTGAATCGTTTGTACCGTCTAATGACGTAACACTCAAGTGACATGTGAATCGTTTGTTGCACCGTCCAGATATTATGTACGAGTCTCTGTAACACTCAAGTGACATGTGAATCGTTTGTACCGTCTAATGACGTAACACTCAAGTGACATGTGAATCGTTTGTACCGTCTAATGACGTAACACTCAAGTGACATGTGAATCGTTTGTTGCACTGTCCAGATAATATGTACGAGTCTCTGTAACACTCAAGTGACATGTGAATCGTTTGTACCGTCTAATGACGTAACACTCAAGTGACATGTGAATCGTTTGTACCGTCTAATGACGTAACACTCAAGTGACATGTGAATCGTTTGTTGTACCGTCCAGATAATATGTACGAGTCTCAGTACAGAACCATTTCCATTGTAATTCTACATGCATTTTGTTCATGCAGGCGAACTCTTGTAAGATGAATTTGACTGCACCGTCAGCTATAATTATACGGTATATTGTCTTGTACTGCCTTCAATCATTGTCTTGTACTGCCTACAATCATTGTCTTGTACTGCCTACAATCATTGTCTTGTACTGCCTACAATCATTGTCTTGTACTTGTACTGCCTACAATCATAGTCTTGTACTTGTACTGCCTACAATCATTGTCTTGTACTTGTACTGCCTACAATCATTGTCTTGTACTTGTACTGCCTACAATCATTGTCTTGTACTGCCTACAATCATTATCTTGTACTGCCTTCAATCATTGTCTAGGTTGCCAGCAAGTCGATGTGTAATCTGGGGAATGTGGAAGAGTTCAACTGATCGCTTCTTAACTTTTTGCTCCCCCCTCAAGAATGGACTGCGGACCAAAACGCATCCACCATTGCCTGCATTATTGATAACTGTGCCAAATAAGTTTGTTAGGCCATAGCAGCACTCGGTCGACTTGATGGACACTCCCAGCTTTGTTAACATCTGGTCGGGAGTCTATAGGTTGGTGCACTTCAGGGGGTGTAGCCCTCGGTCGACTTGATGGACACACCCAGCTTTGTTAACGGGAGTCTATAGGTTGGTGCACTTCAGGGGGTGTAGCCCTCGGTCGACTTGATGGACACTCCCGGCTTTGTTAACGGGAGGCTATAGGTTGGTGCACTTCAGGGGGTGTAGGTTTTAACTGGGGTTTCTATCCAGGAACCCAGCTATAATAAATCAACCTAAGACCTTACGGGGGATTTTCTGGGCACACACTGCACCCTTATTTATAGTTTTTCAGCTTCATTTTCTCAATCATCATAAAGTTTTTTAAAAATTTACTAGGCATGTGGTGAGAAAATTCTGGATTCTTTATTTTTGAACTAGTTTCTTTTGTTCGTGATTTTTCAGACTGGTACAACAGGAGTTAAGCAATTCTTATTCTAATATTAACAGAGATTATGGTGATTCTGGTTTTAGCTTCAGACTCGTACAACAGGAGTTAAGCAATTCTTATTCTAATATTAACAGAGATTATGGTGAGTCTAATATTAACAGAGATTATGGTGAGTCTGGTTTTAGTTTTAGGTTCGCCAATGCCTGTCGGGGTATACGAAGCCACGAAGCCGTCTACTTTTTGTATATTTTTTAAAAATTCATAATTTTAAAAAAAACCCAATAAATTGATGAAGACGTACACTTAAACATGTTCAATGGTTGATTTCTAGACCCTTAGTCGTCCAAGCCCTATTGAAAGCCGCGATATTCTTTCGTTGTCTCAAGTTGTCTGGTTAGTATATTGCGAATATTGCTATATTGATTTCGAATTCTAAATGATATATTTCTTGTATTAACAGTCAGTTGATCCCTTTCCTAAATGTGTGTAGGTTTCTTTTGTTGTCCAATGTAGCAATTGGTTACTCTAACTCTAGGAGGAGTGGCAAAGAGGAAATAACGACGTCGTTAACCTGCCCCATAAGTGACTGGATCTACTCGGACAGTGCATCGTCATTTTACAAAGATGCTATTAGGCGTACTTTCGTTGGGATTCTGTACCGTCTCATCAACGTCCTGGCAGTTTCTCATAATCATTGGCAGGAGCGTTTTCAAAGTCTACAAAGTATGCATAAAAGTGGGGCTGCCATTCTACTAGGGGTGTACTGGATTCAAATTTTTAAAATCCGGCCGAGGCCGGAATTATAAAGTGAAATCCGACTGTAGCCGGATTTATAAAAATGGCTGGATTCCGGATTTTCTGGAGCCATTATATATATTTGGGCTCTACCGGCCTGCCGGATTTAGGAAGTAAAATCTTGCCGGAGCCGGATTTATAAAAATGGCTAAAATACGGATTTGCAGGAGCCGAATTCGGTACACCTCTACATACTACACAGTGCTCTAACTCTAAGATGCTTGTTGCTATTATCAGTTCAATTCAACCCGACCTGTACTTTCCTTAGGTGGTTATCTTAGAAGTCTTCTGAAATCTTGCTTAGAATAGATTCCTTACCATATCTCTTATTTTGATGTCTCGCACTTGGTACTTTTTAAAATCACGTTTTTTTTCTTCAAATGGATTAAGTCTGTTTTCTAAAACAATTATTTTATTGTTGAATATTTCTGGGACTAAACTAATGTACTGCTGTGAAACAAGATCTTTCACTCTAGTGAACATTGAAACTAAATGATAGAACTTTGATAATAATTCAAAGCCAATATAAAATCTCTATGGTTCAAAAGCCACCCAAACCTTTCTGTGATGTCAGTGTCATAGCATTAAAATGTAACAGTGTTGTCTACACTACAAAATGTAACAGTGTTGTCTACACTACAAAATGTAACAGTGTTGTCTACACTACAAAATGTAACAGTGTTGTCTACACTACTTCAATAAAACAATCGTTCATACTTCATCGTCAGATTTCTTTTCTTCCGCAGTGACGATTGTATTTATGTAAATTTTTATTAAATTATATTTCCCATGTTGATTCAATAAATCCTTTTTCTACCTTAAACCGACCTATCGTCCTCCTTGTAAAATACAAATTATGTCTTAAGCGCCCCCCCCCCGCCGCCCCCAATAAATGAAGGGTACGGTACAAATATTATGTTGTCTAATAAATTGGGGACGAACCCTTTTAATGTATAATTTATTATCCGGTGTCATTAATTATTGAACAATTATTTAACATGATTGGAATTATAAAATAAACCGTGAGACTGCAGTTAAAAAAAGAGTAAAAATCTGATTTTTTAAAGTCGCTTATTTTATTGGTCTATACATTGACCCCAAAAGTGTCTACGTGTAACCCCATTTTGGGTCACCTGCTACAGATATCCGCGCTCTATTAACTTGGATTATTCAAGGATGATTTCATGTCAAACCAAACTTGATCAAATGAACATTAAACGATATAATAATAATATCTATCACTACAGTGTCACATCCTAATTTTATTTCATATTCACAGAATTCCTCGTAATGAGAGGTATTTGATTTTTACTTTCTTGTAACAATAGATTTTAAACAAATTAATAAATTAATGTTGAGTGTGTGATAAATATTAAGTTGTAATTACGAAACAACATTTATTGACATATAAAAATTGGCATATTCAAAAGTAAATATGGCAGTAATATTCAAATGTTCGTAACTAGGCCGTCTTTAGCTAGTTGTTCTAAAATTATGTTATCTTGCTGAAAATGCCGGCTCGACTCCTTAAAATGATACTTTAAAGTTCAATCTCTTACTGAATGAAAAATATATTCCGTCCGGTATTCGGGCGTGGAATGGGTTGCCTGAAGAAACCAGGAAAGCCACCACTTTATCATCTTTTAAAACTCTAGTAAGAATACAGGACTAAACACAAACCATAGAAATACGTAGGACGCAATAATCTTCTGTACAGAAGGAGCGTCTGTAACATATAAGATAAGATAAGATAAGCCAAACACAATGTTAAAAGAATTTAAAAAGAAAATGGCGTACACAGACGGCTACTGAATCAAACGTCCTGCCCCAAAAAACCTCCTCTTTTTGCTTTCCGGAGAGATAGAAGCCTCAGAGACATACTTGTAAGAAGTCACCTTCCCACAATGAAAGCACATATTGGAACAAAAGGTTGCAAACGAAACCGTTGCAATACTTGTCCATATGTAGTTGAAATTAACACAATTTCTTTCCCTCTTGAGCAATTCGTAATAAAAGATGGATTCACTTGCACAAGTCGCAACGTGATTTATGCAATTCTTTGCAAGAGATGTAATAAAATTTATGTGGGTGAGACAGGTCGTCGTCTTGTAGATCGGTTTAGAGAACACCTGTACTATATAAATAAACAGGCTCAGTGTCGTGTATCTAAACATTTTAACAGTGTTGACCATGGCGGTATTTTGGATATTACAGTTACTGGTATACTATATGCAACCAATACTCATGATAGAGTCCACATGGAAAATAGACTCATAAAACAATTTGGTACGTTGGCTCCATATGGAATTAATCAAATCCACAATTTTGCCTGACTGCAAAATCGTTTTCCCGTTGTGGTTTTCACTGTTACTTTAGATTTAGATACTTCAACTTTCTCCTTTTTCCTATATTCTGTGTCCTTGTTTGTTTTTGTTTTTCTTTTCTTTTCATTTTTTATCAGATAGGCTCTAATATGTTTAAAGATATATGTAATGTAAGTAATTATTTATGTTATTTTGATTTGTACTGATGAAGGCATGGGCCGAAACGTTTACTATTATTTGTATTAGTTGATAATAAAGCTTAAATTTATTGTTTTCTTACACAAATAGTTTGTGTAAATTGTTGTTTTTATTAAAAAGCTTTCTGCAGTCCCATTCTGTATGTCCTGCCCCACGCGTGATCGCTGATTTCGTTGTTGATTTATTTAACAAACATTTTGTTTTCCTTTATTTTAAAATGTCATAATAACTTCAGAGCTCAGAACCCTTGCATTGCAATTTGAAATAGTTCACTAAATCTCGCGACACAACTGGAAATCTCTCACGACACACTAATAAGTCGCGACACACAGTTTGAGAAACACTGCGATCATGCAGATATTATTTTGCGTAATTAATTTCGGCAATGTTTGACTTTAAGCCGACTCTAAATAATGTTTCCAACGCCGCCCCATCAATTGTAAGGAAATTTAATCAAGTTTTGATGTAAACTCGTCTTCTTGTTTTCCTTTCTGATAATATATTTTCTATTTTGCGTTAACGTTAACATGACACCCCAAACATGGATATGTTAGAATGATAGATCTGTAATAGAACTTTGATAATTCTATCACGCTTGACTGCATTTCCTTTACCCATGGTAGCATTATGTGTGGCTTACAGCAACAGTCTCTGTCCGCAAATGACATGGTTTATTGAATGTCTGCGTTGACACTTGCTTTTCGCCATGTCTGTCAATATTGTTTGACACTGTCATGTCTGTCAATATTGTTTGACACTGTCATGTCTTTCAATATTGTTTGACTCTGTCGTGTCTGTCAATATTGTTTGACACTGTCATGTCTGTCAATATTCTTTGACACTGTCATGTCTGTCAATATTCTTTGACACTGTCATGTCTGTCAATATTCTTTAACACTGTCGTGTCTGTCAATATTGTTTGACACTGTCGTGTCTGTCAATATTGTTTGACACTGTCATGTCTGTCAATATTGTTTGACACTGTCATGTCTGTCAATATTCTTTGACACTGTCATGTCTGTCAATATTCTTTGACACTGTCATGTCTGTCAATATTCTTTGACACTGTCATGTCCATGTTAAGGATATAGATTAATGATGGCTTGATGAATAATGTAGCTAAAAGAAAAGGTTAAAATCAGAGGGAGTAAGTTTCTACGAACTTAGTTCTGAAGTTCATAAAATGCCAATGCATTCTCTATATCAGGGCTGGGAAATTGTTTTGGCTCGGGAGACACTTTGTAGATCTAGTAGCGGATTTTTTCGGAGGGCCGCAGCTTTTAGAATAGTTACATTTAGTTACAATTAAGATTACATTTCATTTCAGACAAGTATAAATGTGTCAAAAAATCAATTAATAAAACTGATACAAAAGCGTTCGCTTTTGTTAGTTGTGCTAATGTCATATTATCTATAGATTTCTAGTATCTAGCACACAAATTCTAGTCAGTTTAATGAGACAAGTGCACCATGTCACCCTTAGCGGGCCATACAAAAACTCTGACAAGTCCACCATGTCACCCTTAGCGGGTCATACAAAAACTATTATGTGACAAGTCCACCATGTCACCCTTAGCGGGCCACACAAAAACTCTTATTTGACAGGTCCACCATGTCACCCTTAGCGGGCCATACAAAAACTCTGACAAGTCCACCATGTCACCCTTCAAGGGCCACACATAATCTCTGGGGGGGGGGGGCGCACTTTGCCCAACCCTGCTCTATATTACTAAAGAAAAATGAAACAATTAAAAATCTAGGCACCTCATTTGATCACGTTTAATTTAATTCAATTAGATGTTGTTATCAGTTGGCGAGATGTCGATCTATTTCGTAATGGATAAGTTGCTCCATGTGCCCTTGCTGTGGTGTCGGTGCCACGTCACAAGTCTTTTGAAGTTGTCAAGACAAAGGGCGCTAATCATGAGCTATTTTTGAATGTTGAGCCAACTCCTAGGGTCAAACAGAAACAAATTGAGAGTCGAGTGGTGGGAAAATGAAGAGTTGATCTGGTGCTTGGTGGCCATGGCGGGATTCACACAATTCTACTGAACCAGTCATATTGAACTAAGTAACATATGGAAAATGAAAAGTTGATCTGGTGTTTGGTGGCCATGGCGGGATTCACACAATTCTGCTGAACCAATCATATTGAACTAACTAACATCGGCTGAAATCCCGTGTGCAGCCATCAACATGATATCCACTTGATAAAAAGACGCAATAATAATATAATAACACCCTCACTGTCAAATTTTAAAACATGCCTTTGAATATGAAACTATTACACTATCCAGAAAGCCCTGCATATTTACAAGCAGATTTGAGGAGTTTATGGCGCTCTCATGTAAAATCATTTTATTTTTTGTATATAATTAATTCATTTATTGAAAACAAAAATGGAAACACTACACAATAATGGCCGTTGGTTTTGAAATGACGTGTCGGCATACCGCTGTGATGAAATTATACTGGAGGCAGAGTAGCACGAGCTGGGTGCTAAATATTTGATAAGTCTTCCCCCTTCCAGTCCTACCAATCTGTGTCTGTCCATCCATCCCACTGTACTGTACTAAATATTTGATAAGTCTTCCCCCTTCCAGTCATACCAATCTGTGTCTGTCCATCCATCCCACTGTACTGTACTAAATATTTGATAAGTCTTCCCCCTTCCAGTCCTACCAATCTGTGTCTGTCCATCCATCCCACTGTACTGTACTCACGTCACTTTCAACATGATGTCGTATCTTAGACCATGGGACAAATTCAAAGTGTTAAAGTGATAGTGTGCTATTCATTCTGGATGCGGCTTTATTCTCGGCCAAGCTATATCGGGATGCAACTCAATACTATCGATATTCCCCGCCACCCTCTATTTCCGCACGTGCACTAGATCACGTGTACTACATATATGTACAGTACCGGTAAAGGTCTTTTCTTCTCATGTCTGTTCATGTCAATTAAACAACAACTGAACATGTCGGCGAAGAGGTGCCTAACATACCTCTAATATTTACTTATCCGATTGATAACTATTTGTCACCCAACTTAATCTCATCTTTATTTTAAAAACAACAACAACAAGCACACACACAGTGATAGCTGTTTTAACTGACGCTCAGTACAGGATAACCTAGGCTACACGTCGGGCTCACCGTATTTTCCAATGAGAGGTGCTATTTCAATGAGTGTCGGTATTGATCACCGAGATATGTCTGCTGATTTAGTTCTCAACATCGGGATTTACCCTTATCATTAGAACTGTGCTTGTTCCGTATTCTCTTATTTCATGCACGACAGTCACCAGCTGAACTGGTTCTTGTATGTTGACATGTGTGTAGGGCTGACAGTCACCAACTAAAACTAAACTATAGTTCTTGTATGTTGACATAATATCAGGGCTGACAGTCACCAACTAAACTATAGTTCTTGTATGTTGACATAATATCAGGGCTGACAGTCACCAGCTGAACTATAGTTCTTGTATGTTGACATAATATCAGGGCTGACAGTCACCAGCTGAACTAGTTCTTGTATGTTGACATATGTATTAAGCCATCTTGGTGCTTAGGCACATACTCACACTCACATGGGTGCCACCTTATGCCCGGGTTCCCGATCCTCCCCTGACTGTTAGTATATTCAATAGTAAGCACACAAAAGGCTTTCAAAGTTCAACAGTTAACACATATTTTTGAACTACTATCACTCATATAAAACCTACCATAATGTATTTATTTCTGTATTCAAGTTGAAAGTTAATTATATTTTTAAATAATAATAGACAAAAATACTAAAACTTTTTAATAGATGGGAAAGTCAGAGAAATCACAAATTTACATTTTTATGTTCTTTTTATAGATGCACATCTGGCAAAGTTTTTGGGTACATTATCAAAGTTAATTTTGCTCAACAAGTCTGCCTCAATCATTAGCAGAGAATAAAAAAATCAAGCCTTTCTTGTTTCATTATCAATCTACTTGACTTTTTATGTAAGTTTCAACTGAGAAAAAGCCACGCTCAGTTGAACAGTTTATAACAATTTATGTTCAAAATATGCGCAAGGCAATTTCCAAATTTGCATTATTAACATGTTATCAAATTTTGATGCATGAAACTTGTAGGAAATATATAAGTGGAACTGTTGTAGTTCAGTATACAACTTGTTTTCAGATCTTCAGGACACACATTTATTAGTCCTTCACAACACTGAGATGTTTGTGGTACATCGACCAAACAATCAAATTTAACTTCTATATCATTGTATACCTGTCCTTGTCCACTTCAATATGTCTCAAGTTTTCAATGATGGAGTAGTAAGCAGATATACCAAATTTGTATCTGGCATTCAGAGATACCTCAGGGGCATCACCATCATTGACCACTGTCTTTTGTTTCAAAGTTGATTTATAATCCCCACCTGGTCACCTGGTATTATTTCTTTGGCAGGTTCAGCAAATCTTTCCAATTCATTCTTAGTTTCATGCAAGTGATCTATTCATGAAGATAGTTTCATGCAAGTGATCTATTCATGAAAATAGTTTCATGCAAGTGATCTATTCATGAAGATAGTTTCATGCAAGTGATCTATTCATGAAGATAGTTTCATGCAAGTGATCCATTCATGAAGATAGTTTCATGCAAGTGATCTATTCATGAAGATAGTTTCATGCAAGTGATCTATTCATGAAGATAGTTTCATGCAAGTGATCTATTCATGAAGAATACAAATCAGTAGGGCTGTGGAAATTAACTAGTAATTTGTCAATTAATCATTAAAATTTAACAATTACATTCTTTGTAACGATTAACCGACCCACCACTTATAAATGTACTGGAAATAAAAAAATAATCTAGCTTCCAGACGATTACACTAACAATTTGGTTTTAAACTGACGTGCCTGTTGAAAGTGTTGATAAATGTTATTGTGTCCATTGAGAGAAATCGTTTGCCTAACATGCAATGTTCCCTCAATGTCTAAGCTTCGTTGGTCCGTGTGCAAAATTAAAAAAACAACAACAACTCGTGTGCAAAATTGCACAACATCCATTTTTTGTGCAATATTTTACAAAATTTGCTGCACGGTGATTCTAAACTCCTGCGTGGCATTGGTCAAATATCTGCGCAGTATCAGAAACGTCAGCTGAGACAATCTAATTCCATTGTTGAGCGTGGCTGGGTATATTGTCAATAAGAACCACTCGTTACTTCCACAAAATGTCAATACACTTGTCTGTTTGCGTTGGTGGTTAAAAGGTGTCGTATAAAGAAGAGATTCCAGTGTTATTTCCATTTTTGACAAGAACGTTTAATAAATGTTACTTATGATATGACAACATAAATTTCAATTTTTGGCTTTAATAGAAATTAAATTAATGATTAATTAATCATTGACTTTTCAAAAGTTAACTATTAATTTTATATTAATCATTAACAGCCCTACAAATCAGCACTCATTTTAAAGTTCACATACTCATTTTACATGAAAAAGAAAGTAAAAATTGAAACAATTAACCTTCATCAAATCAACTTTTGCTGTTTAAGCTAAACTATTAATATCTTCATAAGTGAGTTGCCTATACAAATGTTTGAAAATACAAAGTAGTTCTAAGCCATTATGCAAATGTACAGTCATACAATGTCAAGGCAACTCAAACATATCCTAAAACAAAAATTAAATTAAATTTTAAAAAACACTACAAAAAAAAAGGGGGGGGGGGCAATGTGTGGGAGTTGTCCCCCCCCCCCAAGATGTGGGGCCAAGGTTAAATAATTCAATATTACTATTGCGATTTGCTAATGTCATGTCCATTACGAGCTGCTACCGGATACCAAAGTCAATAGTGCGCTAGTCTCACAAGCTGAGGGGCGTGGGATCTAGCCCACGTTAAAGCCACAATAAAAATGTTGATGAATGACTATTGCTAAAAACACCTCGGCTGACCTGCAGAGGAGATGGGCGCCGCCAAGGTCTACCAAGTCCCGAGAAAGTTCTGATGGAAACATTAGAACCCCCTACAACCATGAGGTTATGGGGGGGGGGGGACACACACACGCACAAACACCGGGACTATATATGCACTTTTCTTACATTTCAAATTTTATATAAATTTTTTTCCAATTTTAATACAAGCTTTTAAAGCTAAATTAGAGAAGGAAGATCATCTATAAGGATGAATCTCAAAGGCAGTTGTGTTTGGGCCAGGCATCAGCCTTGACTCGGTGTCGTAAAAGAGACCCCCTCTTCCATTGAGCCAAAATCCCATGTTTCATTAATCCTGTCACAAAATCCTTGTGGAAAAATTGTGTTTTTTTTTCTTCCTAAAGCTGAATGCTGTAGAAGAAAATGTTACTATTTTAATTGATTTATATTTTAATGTTTCTTTTTAACAATAAAGTATCAGTGCCCTGATAAGTATTAGCATTGTTTTCTTTATTTGTAGTTATATTTTTAGTTTCATCAAACCTTAAAAAATATATAAATGCAATGAGGGAAAAGACAAGATATGATCCATCAATAAGTGTAGGACACAATAATCTTCAGTGTAGAAGGAGTGTCTGTAAAAGATAAGATAGATAAGAAAATGCTATCTTCGTATTCTGATTTCTATTAAGGCAGGTTTTGCTTCTAACTTTGACATTGTGATGACTTAGTTGTGTTATCAATAGTCCCATAAATTGGGTGTCAGAGTGGCTTTGATCATAGCAATATTTTAAAAAGTTTAATCTTTATAAATTATTTGAGCAAGTTTTTATTTTTGTATCTCAGAATTTTATTGAAAATCCTATTATGATTTAATATTTTAGTTTAAAAAAAAAAAAGTAACATTTGACATTGACTTTCCAAGTCATGAACAACTTGCTAAACACTGATTATTGCCAATTATATGAAAATGTCACCATGGCTACTTATAGACTGTCACATAAATATCAAGGGGTATTCTGTCAATAATCATGTTTACCTGCATATCTCAACAACTTCTGTATTCATTTGTCAACTTCAATTTCAGATGGAGAAACTTGTGCAAGAGATGCAGCTGTCAAAGTCAGGTGTCCCAGTCCGAAGTCAAAAAACTTTTCCTTTCCTTACCTTCATTCCATCAGTGTTTACTGGTAGGTAACAAAAATGTGAAAAGTTTCAAGGATAAAAAGATAAAAAAGGAACAGGCATGATATTTCTATAGATTAGAATTATATAAAGCTGACAATATATTCACATATATCTATAGATTAGAATTATATAAAGCTGACAATATATTCACATATTTCTATAGATTAGAATTATATAAAGCTGACAATATATTCACATATATCTATAGATTAGAATTATATAAAGCTGACAATATATTATATAAAGCTGACAATATATTCACATATATCTATAGATTAGAATTATATAAAGCTGACAATATATTCACATATTTCTATGTAAAATTACTAGATTCATATGGATATGTAAAATTCTAAAATTAATGATCTGTTTGTCAAAAAGTGAGATTGGTTCTTTCTTTTGTGTTTCGATAAGTGAAATTTTTTGTAGATATCATTCTAAAATTTAGACTTTGGTTTACAAAATTGTTTTAAAGTATACATTTTGAAAGCCCACCTTCCTTGTACCCTCCTTTATTTTAGATCTACTGGTACTTAGATCTAGTGGTACTTAGATCTAGTGGTACTTGGATCTAGTGGTACTTAGATCTAGTGGTACTTAGATCTAGTAGTACTTAGATCTAGTGGTACTTAGATCTAGTGGTACTTAGCATGCGTGACAATGTTTTAAAATTGTATACGTAGGTCCTTTTGTATACCACATATTTTATCCTAGTTTTCCTGTCGGGTATGCACTTGAATAAATCCTAAGTTTGTCAGATGCATGGACATGTCAAATTCCAGGAACAAATATGTACACTCACTTATTTAGGTAAAATAATTTTTTTTAGACATTGGTATTTTGTCTATTAAAAAAAAATTAAAAATTAATAGTGGCTTTTGTAAACAGTCCCATTTCCCAGTGGATCCCATTTTCCTATTCATCATTTGGGTCCGATTCCTGGTGTTTCTGTTCCCAGTGTGATCTGATTTTGGTGGGATGTTGTCTACCTCTAGATCCTATTATGATTTCAGTCACCTGATGCATTTATTGTTGATCTGATAATCCAATTCTTGTTTTCTAAGATTTGTCTCCATCAGTGTTTGGCCTGCTACCCTTTTGTTAGAAATAAATTCCTCCTTGCCCCCTGGAAATCTACATGTCCTAAACTATAATAAAGAAATAAATTCCTCCTTGCCCCCTGGAAATCTACATGTCCTAAACTATAATAAACTATCATAAAGAAATATATTGTAAATAAGTCGGGAATGATGAAATTATTAATTAGAATAACAGGATGTTATGAAAATTAAAATTACAAGTAACATTATAAATAATTCTTAAGGAGAAGGATGAACCTGGTGTGCTGCTATAATTTTAATATTTCTCTGCTCTATTTTTGTCAGTTGTAATCTTTTATCACCGGTTTTACCTATTTTAATTTGCAGTAGGTTTATTTTGTATTAAAAAAGTGTGACAGAAATGCCATTAAAAGCTGTAAAAACATATCTTTGTTTTGTATGCTACCTGCTGAGCTGTCATTAAGTGCCATGGGTACTATTTCCTCAAGAGTGTGTAGCCTCCCAGTCACTACACTCATTTTTACACATCTACTACCATATGGAAGAGTGTTAGACTATGTTACATTTTTTGTGTAAGTGTTCCTAATAAATTACACACATTCCCTTGTGGAGTGCATATTGTGTTTTGGCCAAACTGAAATGTTTGGTAGTGTATGTTGATTTGGTGATTGAATATTTGTTGCTAAGATTGTTAGTGTATGTTGTTGCATGATGTAGACTATAATCTTCTGTACAGAAGGATCGTCTGTAACATATAAGATAGACTAAATGTTGAATGAGTGTTGAACAATGAAAGATGCTAACTGACTTATCAGAGAGTTTAATAGATTTATACATGTCTAAAAGGATTTACAATATATGATGAACACAAGAGATGATTTTTGTTTCTTTTAGTTCCTCAATTAGCCTTATAATTTAGTACCTCAATGAAAATAAATAAAAATAATATTAGAATACCAAAAATTAATAAATTATATATTTCTCTTCATTGTTTCACACTGAAGGAAGTGACTTAATACAGTGGTTGGCTACACGCTTAAAGATCGGTGAAGAAGAACATATGGAAGCAGTGAGGATGGCAATGCTGCTTTGCCAGTATGGATACATTTTCCCAGTAACTGACCAAAAAAATTTGACAGTTAAAGAAGATGCATCCCTCTATCGTTTTCAGGTAAATATCTCCATCAGCTAACTGCCTACCAAAGGTTTATTATATTGGTAGTCAGATAAATTTAGGCATCTTGAAAGATCTCCATCAGCTAACTCCCTATCAAAGGTTTATTATATTGGTACTCAGATAAATTTAGGCATCTTGAAAGATCTCCATCAGCTAACTGCCTACCAAAGGTTTATATTGGTAGTCAGATAAATTTAGGCATCTTGAAAGATCTCCATCAGCTAACTGCCTATCAAAGGTTTATTATATTGGTAGTCAGATAAATTTAGGCATCTTTAAAGATCTCCATCAGCTAACTGCCTACCAAGGGTTTATATTAATAGTCAGATAAATTTAGGCATCTTTAAAGATCTCCATCAGCTAACTGCCTACCAAAGGTTTATATTGGTAGGATGATAAATTTAGGCATCTTTGTACAAGATCTTTAAAAATTGATACAGTTTAAAAACATTAGATCAAATGTATTGTTTGCAAATGTTAATAATGAAATGAGTACAGTGGAGTATCTACTTAGTAAAATGAGTACAATGGAGTATCTACTTAGTGAAATGAGTACAATGGAGTGTCTACTTAGTGAAATGAGTGGAGTATCTACTTAGTAAAATGAGTGGAGTATCTACTTAGTAAAATGAGTACAGTGGAGTATCTACTTAGTAAAATGAGTGGAGTATCTACTTAGTAAAATGAGTACAGTGGAGTATCTACTTAGTAAAATAAGTGGAATACCTACTTAGTGAAATGAGTACAGTGGAATATCTACTTAGTAAAATGAGTACAGTGCAGTATCTACTTAGTAAAATAAGTACAGTGGAGTATCTACTTAGTAAAATAAGTGGAGTACCTACTTAGTGAAATGAGTACAGTGGAATATCTACTTAGTAAAATGAGTACAGTGGAGTATCTACTTAGTAAAATAAGTGGAATACCTACTTAGTGAAATGAGTACAGTGGAGTATCTACTTAGTAAAATAAGTGGAGTACCTACTTAGTGAAATGAGTACAGTGGAACATCTACTTAGTAAAATGAGTACAGTGGAGTATCTACTTAGTAAAATAAGTGGAGTACCTACTTAGTGAAATGAAAGGAGTATCTATTTAGTAAAATAAGTGGAGTACCTACTTAGTGAAATGAAAGGAGTATCTACTTAGTAAAATAAGTGGAGTACCTACTTAGTGAAATGAGTACAGTGGAGTATCTACTTAGTGAAATGAGTACAGTGGAATATCTACTTAGTGAAATGAGTACAGTGGAATATCTACTTTGTGAAATGAGTACAGTGGAGTATCTACTTAGTGAAATGAGTACAGTGGAGTATCTACTTTATGAAATGAGTACAGTGGAGTATCTACTTTGTGAAATGAGTACAGTGGAGTATCTACTTTATGAAATGAGTACAGTGGAGTATCTACTTTGTGAAATGAGTACAGTGGAGTATCTACTTAGTAAAATAAGTGGAGTACCTACTTAGTGAAATGAGTACAGTGGAGTATCTACTTAGTGAAATGAGTACAGTGGAATATCTACTTTGTGAAATGAGTACAGTGGAGTATCTACTTAGTGAAATGAGTACAATGGAGTATCTACTTAGTGAAATGAGTACAGTGGAGTATCTACTTTGTGAAATGAGTACAGTGGAGTATCTACTTTGTGAAATGAGTACAGTGGAGTATCTACTTAGTGAAATGAGTACAGTGGAACATCTACTTAGTGAAATGAGTACAGTGGAATATCTACTTTGTGAAATGCGCATTAAAGCCTTTTTATTTTATTTTTGAAAACAGAAGCCATACTATTGGCCATCTCAAAATGGAGATCCTGATAATGTCTCTTATGGTAAGTTCTATTCCTTCTGTTTGTTTTACATTAGCATACCCTTAAGAAACCCTAATAATCTACTTACTTAATCATTTAAAGATAAATCATAGATGTATTGAATATAATTATTTTTGTTAAAATCAAATTTCTTGCTCAGTTTTCAGAAAATATATTATTTTATGTATTAAAGAAAAGCTTCACTTACAATCTTTTTTTTTATTTAGCAATTCATTTAGTAAAGCGTTCAATGCGCAACAAGCAGAAACATGGATTAGAAGATTATGAACAGGTATTCTTCTGTCTTTTCACCTTTTTTTTTTATTAGGGTAAAACAAAATCTTAATTACATGTAAATGTATACTTTTGTAATGTGGACAAAAATATATTTTTTTTCCAAATGTTTAGCATTGTGTTGTTTGAAGTTTTTGTTTATAAAGTAGCATTCCAACTTTGGCTTTTAAAAAAAAAATTCATTTCCTTACCTTAAAAAATCCCAGAAAACCAGTGTGGAAAAAAATCTAATGAAGAAAAAACATCTTGGTAGGGAAAGGAAGGGCTTTCAAATATAAAATATAAATCAAATATATATATATATAGATATGTATCCATACACTATAAAAATATCCATTAAATTCTTTTACAGGGCCTAATATAATTTAAATTTTTAAATCTGTTTTTTAAATTTATTCCAGGCAAGTTTAACTAAACTTCAAACAATGTTATGTGACAAATGGGATTTTATTGTTGCTCAAGCCCAAGATCAAGTCAAGTATGAACTTAAAGAATATCATACTTAAATTATAATCATCAAAAGTATTTTAAAATAGTATAAGATTTTCTTTTAAAAAAAATTCAGCAATTATTTTTGTTACAGAATTGCCAAAGAAAAAAAAAGAACAGATAAAGCCATAATGGATAGTCAAGAGCGTGCTTTTTTTAGAATTCACAGACCACCTGTAAGTGACTTTTGATAATTTATTTGAATGCATACTTTGCTTTTACTTAAACTTGTTGATCAGTATTTGATGTTACATATACCATGTCCACGTTTTAAGCTTGATATGCTCAACTGCACTTAATTTGACTGATAAAATCAATTGCCAGCAACCTTTATTTATAAACTTGGATGATTATGTTTAACAATATTAATTTAGTATTTTTATGAGTGGCCCCCCTTCATTTTTTGTTTACAGCCTGGTTGCATTAAAACATTAGACGAGGGACCTAAACGAAATTTCCAACCCAGCCAAATGGCTGCTAGGAGAAAAAAAAACAAAGAGTTACTTCAGAAAGAAGTAAGTTGTTTCAATGAAATAGCAGCCCTTTTCTTTTTTTAACAGTAGGGAATTTGACTGGAGGATTGTTTTATAACAAAGGAACCAGTTTGGCAGCCACATCAGAAGCCAAATTTATATACTAGACAACAAAGTTTGTCCACCTTTTAACTTAGTGGCCTACCGATATATCAGGATATCGGCAACATGGGTATTGGTACCGTGTAAAGGTACTGATATTGACGGCACTGATACTTCATAATAAGTGACATTTTGAAAAAGAAATTTAGAAAGAAAAAAAAATTACCAGTATTGTAAGAACCAAAAGAGTTATAGTATTAATTAATATGTACAGCCACGATACAGCGTGCCCTTATGCTATGATATTGTTTAGGCATCGGCCAATTTTCGTATACTCATAAATACTGTGTAAATGATGCCTATACCGAGTATACCGTCACAGTACCGTAAGCAGAGTTGTCATTGACAACCATTCAACCTCATTTTGACTCTATTACATTGCTTTGTTCTCATTGTTTCATTCATAAAAGCTGCAAAAGCCATTTACCTATTGGTTAGAATTAATTACCAGTCAGAGTTGTAAGTTCAGGAGTTGCTAATTTTATTTGAACATTTTTGATTTTTGTTATTATTAATCAAAAAATGTTTTGATGTGTTCTTTTGTTCTGAATATTACGGTGTTAACTTATTTTATCTTTAAAAAATCTTTGATCCATATTCCTGCATTGTTTACGAGGAAAAAAAATAAACGGGTAGCAAAGTGACATGAGCATAATAGACACACTTATACCATTTATACTCATTCTATAACCCGTTCATTCATAAGCCGACCGCCCTCTTTGTAAAAGAAAATAGTGTAGAAAATGTGTAACCCACTCGTAAGCCATCCCGTAAGGTTACAGGTATTTTTATATATTTAGTTTTCTGGTTGAACACTGGTGAAAGCTCGTACATTAAAATTCGTTGTTAAAAACAAAATTTGTTAAACAATTCATTAAAACATTCACAAAAATAACTAAAATGAATAAATCAGGTAAGTGCAGAGATTTAATAATATTTTAGAGCTTCTGACAGAGCAGTCGAATCTTGTAGCATGTAGACAAAAAACTTGATGATCTACAATAACAATACCAATATTCAATGTCCATGCAGAAATCACCTATGACCCACTTGTAAGCCGACCCCCCAAACATTTTCCCATAGATTTTGTCCAAAATAAATCGCCTTTAGAATGAGTATATACTGTAATTCAAATGAAGTTTTATTTCTTAATTAAACCAATTAAACATATAAAATATAAATCAATACGAGTGATAAATTTCAGAATGACGTCATCAACTATGACCACTGGTTTTTGTCCTAATAAATACTCATATCAACAAAAAAAATATATTGGTAATTACAGGTTTTAGCAATATCGTCAAAAATGCATATTGGTAGACCCCTATTTAAACTCTATTTAAAAATATTTTTTTTCAGATTAAATATTTGATGCGATCTATCAATATATGTCGAGTAAAAACTTCAAAAGCAATTGAAAAGTAAGGAGATATCCTTAACATAATCATTATTGTTATGAAATTAAGTTTTTAAAAAAATTATAAAAAAGATTTATGAATTTGACTTGATAAATTTGGAATTAAAAGATACACAATTTTAATGACATTGAGGATAAGTGTATAAAAAATAAACAATGCTGCCTACAATTATTGGCCAACTTGACTCTGACTTGATATCTATCAATAGATGTATCATTCTTTCAGCTTAGAGCACTTTTCTGAACAATATTTTGATCTTGATCCCTTGTTGACACCCCCTGTTCCTTCAAACCCTTGGATATCAGATGACACATCATTCTTTGAAATAAGTGAAAACAAGTAAGCCTTGTATGTTATCATTTTGAGAAAGGAAAATGTGTGTGTTTAAAAGTTAGTTATTCACTTTCTCCATCATGGTAAGTCTTAAATACAAAATTGATTCACTTGTCAGTTTGAGGGGTAGATTCAAAATCTCGTATATTTTTACTTTAACCATATTTGTCAGTTTGAGGGGTAGATTCAAAATCTCATATATTTTTACTTTAACCATATTTGTCAGTTTGAGGGGTAGATTCAAAATCTCGTATATTTTTACTTTAACCATATTTGTCAGTTTGAGGGGTAGATTCAAAATCTCGTATATTTTTACTTTAACCATATTTGTCAATTTAAACGGCCGATTTCTAAACTGTAACATCACCTGTAATGTCTATTGTATTTATCAATTATATCTTAGCTAATTTAACAAAGTCGTATCATTTGTGTTTTAAAATGTATATTTTCAGCACTGAAGCTCCATCAGAGCAAAGGGTGAGAAAATGGTCTTACAGTTTGCAAGCCCTCATCTCTGATCCCCGTGGGAGATATGAGTTTGAGCATTTTCTCCTCAAAGAATATAGCCATGAAAACTTTAGCTTTTGGTGTGAATGTGAAGCCTTGAAGTTTTGTCGGCAATCTGAGGTAGAAAGCAGGATAAAGAAGATTGCTGAGTAAGTTTATATCCCCATTCTCTCATTGTGGGACTTTATATGTATGCAGTTGAGCTAACTAGTGTTTTACTTATGAATTATCTTATCTCATTTCATTTCATTAGTATTTTATTAAATGTGGACTCGCAGGAGTTTGCTTTGTTTTCTTGTTTTCATTATTATTTTCCGACATTTTATATTTATATCAATCATGGAAAATAGGAGCCAATTAGTTGTGGAATTTAAATAAAAAATTTTTAACGGTGGCATAACCTTAATTACTTGACATATTGCCAATAGGTAGTGAGTGGGTTTGACATAAATCTGCATATAACACATATTTACCTAAGCAAGCAGCTGTTTTTTGGCCGGCTCTGGATAAAATCTTTAAAAATTAATGCCTTAAGACAAAAAATAACTGATTTTAGAATTTTAAAAAAATCAATGAGCTATAAAAAAATGGTTTGCTTAACCAGGTACATTTAAAAATGAAAAACACAGATCACCCTTCTTCAGTATTTGTATAATGTTTGTAAGTCACTGTCATCTATAACATAAAATTTAATATTGAATGACAAAAAAAAAACATAGTGCATGACTTTATCTTTGGTTTTTCATTACTATTTTCTAAAATGTATTTGATTTTTCTTAAAGAGAGTTTTTAACTGATGGAGCACCTAAACAAATAAATATAGACAGCAGATGTAGTGAAGAAGTCCACAGAAATATGAAATTGCCTAAACCAAATAGGTAAAATCATAAGACTACTTATATTTATTTAATAATGATGACATGAATGACGTTTAGTAGGATTTAATGGTTTAAAACAAAATTGAAAATCATCTTATAGTAAAACTGTTTTTTAAAAAAATGATTGTAGGGAAGTGTGAAAAAGAAAGTTAAATACCAATTTCACCAATGATATCACAACATAAAAAAAAAACACATTTTCCCTGATCGTCAGTTATTTTTTTTTTAAATCAAATTTTTAACTAATAAATATAAAGTCATTTGTATGACAAAATGTCTGCAGGTACACTTTTGACAGTGCACAAGATCAAATTTTTTCCTTGATGAAGAAAGACTCTTACCAGCGCTTTCTTCGATCAGACCAGTACAAATCTCTTTTCAATAATGCGGCTCAACCTGGGAGTAAAAAAAAGTAAGTTCATTTTATAAATAAATGAAGTGCAGAAGTTGTGGCTTAGCTAGGCAAGAATCAATATCACAGCAAAAAATATATGAAGTATATAAGTTGTGGCTTAGCTAGCCAAGAATCAATACCACAGCAAAAAATATATGAAGTATATAAGTTGTGGCTTAGCTAGGCAAGAATCAATATCACAACAAATAGTCAGATTTCAACTGGTCCTTTTATTGTCAACATAGCAAATGACATTATGTTTTCATGTCTCAGCACATGGTCACTCTCACTATTTCCTTTCTTTTCTTCTATTTACAAAGTGCGGTGCACAAGGGTGCGGCGCTGTGTGGGTGTACAAAGTACCAGATTAACTTAGATGTTTGTCAAAGAACTGGCTGATCAAATGATTTTCTCTCTATTTCAGATTTTTTAGTTTTGGCTCTCGGAAAAAAAATACTCTTACTCCAAGTCCGAAACCTAAACGCAGAGGAAGTGCAGGAAATGATGCAGATATGGAAAATGCTGGGGTCACGCACCATTCCTACAGCACTGGAAACCTCAGAGAACTTGATGACAAGTCTTCTGTCATACTCAGGTATTTTTATTAGGCTTGTGGATACAAGTATTTCTGAATGGAATGCAATACTTACATTTCTATCTTTTTAGTTAGGCTATGTTTGATAATTGAGCAATTTATGTTGTGGCATGATTTTGGAGATGAATGTGTTTGAAGTTATTGCCCTTTCCTCTAACTTTTTAGACATGAATGTTTAATGCCATTCAGTTTTTGCTGTGATAGGACATTTTGCAGCTAACACAAAAAGATTAGAAACATTTTGCTTTGAATATGACTTGCTTTATCTTAAAATAACTAAGATGCTGCTCCTAGCTATTAGTAACATTGAAAGGAGTTAAATGAGTGCTCAGTAGTTTGATATTTTGTTTTGTCATCAAAGTCTGAAGGTTTAAGGAGCTATATACTCAACCAACCACTTTATTTCTTTTTTATAATTTATAGATTGATTGCAAAAATGAATTTATCCTATGATCTACCAAGAACTGACAACTCTTGTTTTTTGGCTGCTTAACCTTCATAGGAAAATCTTTGAGTCATATATAAATCAAATTCCCCTATAAATTCTCATGTATACTTATTTTGTAATGTATGTTAGTTTAAAAATAATAGCTATTTAAAAGTTGGTTTTATTTGCTAAGAGTTTGGGTTTTAGGCATCTATGTGCAAAGAGAACATTTACCTTTACATTAAGAAGTATAAGGTTCCTGAGCCTTTTTAGTGTTTGGTCGAGCATGTTGAAGTTTGCAGTGATGCATACACATATGTTGTTTTCAGGAGAGATGCCAATTCCTCTGACAGCAGTCTAGCAAGGTGGTAAGACTTTCTTACATCAATGTATGTTGCTTTATTTCTTTTACTTTTGATGCACTGCTAACTATTGCACCAATTTTAAATTATTTTTTTTAATGGTTAAATATTGTTTGCCTTACAGAAATAGGCTTTAATAATAGATTCATATTTTTAATTTATTTAAATGTACGTTGAATCTATTTTTTAAATTGCTTTAATAATTTGTTATTTGTGGAAAATTTGAGATAAATCTTTAAAAAGATGTTAAAAATCTCTTCCTGTATGTATGTGTGAGCGTGTGTTATATATATATATTTATATATATACATATTTTTTTTGTCTTTGTGTATATATGTATGATATATACATATGAGCAACAATGCCAGTCCAAGGAAGTCCCACCGTCGTTTTGGTAGCATGTTGTACCTCCCCTCCAAAAGCCGTCTTGACCGGCCATAAATGTGCATCACGTCAAAAATACTATTCACTATAGTTATAATAAATAACCCGTAAAAACAAAGTTTTCGACTATAAATCCCAATGCGTACTGCTCAAAATAAAATCTTAGAAAAAAATACAGCATACAAAATAACTCGCTTTGAACTTGTAAACTTGTGCAATATGTAAATGAGATTTAATTTTCCTGAATGGCTATGGTAGTTTGTAGGAGTTTGAGGGACCACTCGCTATCGCTAGCTGTTTTATTGTAGCTTTAATAAAAATCTAAAATTTATTTTATGTTGTGTTGTATGTTTTTACATATCATTACAAAGCATCTGGATATAACGTCATTGGAAATGTGCTTATTTTCATCATGAAAATGCATTTATTAAACACTAGCTTTAAAAACATTGTTAGAAATCTACAACACAACTCCCAGTTCAACTGAACGCCTGACAGCTCCTCTTGTTTAAAAAGACATAAATGACACACCATTATAATACAAAATAAAATAAATATAAGTATGTTGTTTTAAATGTAGATCGTAACGGAGATTTCATGAAACTTTTGCTAATTTGTTATATTTTATTTTAAAATTAATTCTAGTTTTTTTTGTGGTGTGACCTATTTAAATTTTTAAAATTTAGATTCTCAAAAGTAATCTATGGTGGAATATTTTCATAAAATTGTTAGAGCATATTGAATACTTTGTAGAATAAATACAATTTTCACAGCTCAAAAGTATTAATCTCGACCCTCGTTTATCACGGTCAATCCTTTCCAGACTCTAAAATGATAGGTCAATTTATGGTAATTAGAATTCTTTAATTATAATTCAAATAACTTTGAAGTTATGCATAGAAAAACCTGATAATGACCTAAATACCTTTATTCAATATTATTAGAGCTCTGTAACATTAAATAACGCTCTTTAGTTTCCATTATACTCGTATTACCCAATAATTAATAGTAGAGAAAATAAGGTAATATCAGACAAAGGATTTTCAAGGGCAGCGAGATAAATGATTGCATTTTCAGAAATTTGTAGTCTTCAAATTATGACAATTTTTAAAAATATACATATTTTTTAGTTCTTAGTTTTAACTAATTAACCTTCAAACTTTATTTTAAGAATATCAGTGCTCTGTTTCCCAAGGTATAATATATAATTAAATGTTCTATAATACTGTTAATAATAATAATTGTATTAATAGGATCCTTTGAACTTTGTTTCAACCTTTTCTCTAGGATTGATGCTTGGTTGGATAGCACATCAAATAAATAAATATATAAATTAAAATATATAAATAAATACATATATAAATAAATATAAAATATATAAAAAAATATATAAATTAATAAATTTACAAATTAATAAATTTATAGATTAATAAATATATAAATTATTAAATATATAAATTAATAAATATATAAATTAATAAATATGTAAATAAATATATATATATATTTGAGGGTTACTTAACGTCTAAAAATTCTGTAATAAGACATAAAGGCATTACAAAATTTCATATATTGCTACACAATTTCAATAGACTTTTAAATGAAAATGTATCTTAATAAATATTGCTATGCAATTTCAATAGACTTTTTGATGAAAATGTATCTTAATAAATATTGCTACACAATTTCAATAGACTTTTTGATGAAAATGTATCTTAATTAATATTGCTACACAATTTCAATAGACTTTTTAATGAAAATGTATCTTAATTAATATTGCTACACAATTTCAATAGACTTTTTAATGAAAATGTATCTTAATTAATATTGCTATACAATTTCAATAGACTTTTTAATGAAAATGTATTTTAATAATACATAAACAGCATTAGAAAAACACAATTGAATGAAGCCGCTAAAATCAAAGCTTGAAGTATTGTTATTGAGTTAAAGTAAGGGCTAACGAAAAACTATTTTAAATTGTTTCATCATAGCTCTAAGGTGATATTTTCTATTTAATGCTTTGCTTTTATTTTGCTTTTGAATGGATTTATTTTATTATAGTCAATTATCCCCCCCCCCTCTTTTTTTTTAACCCCCTCTCTTTTCCATTTCAAAAAATTGTTCACTTTATTCAGTCTTAATTTTAAAAAAAATAAATAAATGTAATTAATCCACTTTCCACTACTTGATTTAACTTTAAGGAACTATCACTCTGATATTGTCAAAAAATGTTATATTTTTTGGACCACCTCCCCAGAAAAACAATGTCCCTTATTAAGTATGTTTTAGCTTTAAAAAAAATTGTTGCTATAAAAAATTTTTTTTGCTTACAAATTTTATTTATAATTTATTGGCACTTCATTGTTGCTTTAGTTTTTTTTTTGTCAAATAATTTGATGAATTTATTTTGATTATGCAGTGATACATCCCCAAATTTGGTGGCACGTCACAGCTTACGGTCACCTCAAGGGAGTCCAAGAAAGAGCAAGCAGCTGGAGGTGCCCAAATACTCAGCTGTTCATGTTGCTGACACCAGTAAAAATGAAGGCCCCTCTTGTCTAGCGAT
Organism: Radix auricularia; assembly: GCA_002072015.1. Taxonomy (NCBI): domain Eukaryota; kingdom Metazoa; phylum Mollusca; class Gastropoda; family Lymnaeidae; genus Radix; species Radix auricularia. The sequence continues at coordinate 169,467 of MUZC01000101.1, read as the reverse complement.
CGCTGTGCCCAGCAAAACAAATGTCGTTGCTCCTTGGGAAGGTGTAGATTAATGAGAAAGACTGAACATTTTTATTTTACACTATTTATTACTGATTCATTTTCAATGGTTGAATTTGGAAGTGCAGTTAAGTTTACAAATGTTTGATGACTTTTAGTATTTAGACATAGGAATCATAAAATATTTCTACTAAAGTAAAATTTGAAAATAATTGTTATAAATGAATACATGCTAAACAAGTTAAGTTTGCAATTTTTCATTTGAGGAAAGGGTTTTGTTTAAATTATAGTTTTGAAAAGTCTATGTTATTTCATTTCAAATGAATTATTCCAGTAAATAAAGGCAAATCTCAAGTACTTACTGTATTCCCTCTGAAACATGAAACACTACGGGTAACTTGTGTTGATCCATCTTAAAACATTTTGATAATCATGTCATGCATACAAACATTGCAAAGACATAACCCCTCTTAGTCTTAATTTTAAACTTCCAATTTTTTAGTAACATGTGATTGAACTATGCACAGCTAAATACAAAGATGTTTTTTTTAATAAAGTGTTTTATGTAGGATGCAACTTTTTGTCTGGAGAGAGAAGATAGTTAAACAAAAATTCCTTAGTTAACTTGAAGTGAGACATATTATGTATGAGACATATTATATTTTAATGTTTTAAGAAGAAAGAAACCAATTGTGACCTAGTCACTAAACTTATTTTCAACAGCAGACTTACTTGTTGACCTAGAAAAATGAAAAGAATGCAACTGCTGACTGTTTTTGATACACAAAATTGTAAAAAGCTTAATGTGTGAAAATAATGTAGTATTAAGTTTTCCTTGAATTTGTAAAATTGAGTATCTTAAATACGAATGCTTATTAAAAGTGTTTTTGAAAGAAAATGTTAAAAAGCTACAAGTTGCTTTTAAACTAATCCATGTTTTGCTATCTTAATTATTACTCTGGTTTTGTTTTTAATAGCAGGATTTTTTTCTATTGCATTCTAAGTATGTAAAAAAGTTCTGCATTATGTTCTGCATTAGTGTAGAAATATTTTCTGAATTAAAGCCTCTCACGTTCTTTACAACTTTTTTAAAAACCCTAAATGCATCTTTCTTTCTTTGAATATATATTTAAATCTAAAAATAAAATTGATTGCTTTTGTATTACTGTATAAACTCGTTCATAAGCCGACAACCCCCCCCCCCCCCGGAAGAGAATAGTGTAAAAAGTGTGTAACTCCCTCGTAAGCCGACCCCAAAAAATAATAGGACTGATAAACGAAATGGGTTTACATTTTTTTTTAACTAAAAACTAAATCGTTCATTCTTTGGTCAACAGTGGCAAAAGCGCGTACATTAAAATTGAGGACAAAATTTGTAAAATAATTTATTAAAACATTCTCAAAAATAATTAAAATGAATAAATAAGGTAAGTGCAGATGTATAATAATTAGGTATGCGGAAATTAACGATTAATTTCTCAATTAATCTGTAAAAATTTTAAAGATTAAAATTTTTTTAATCAAAACAATAGCCATTAAAATTAAAGAAAATATTTTAAACAATTTTTTTGATTTATTAATAAATAATTAAAAATTAATATTTAATAATAGTTTTTTTTTAAACGGTCAAACTTCTGCATTTAAACAAAAGATTTTTTAAAATAAACTTTAAAATAAATGGCTTTTATAAGGAAAATGATAGTAACAAAAAACGTTTTTTTCAAATAAGAAAATTTAAATTCATCGATATTAAATTGAACTACTTATTTATATTTAAATATATCTCCTAAAAAATATTATATTTTTTAAATTAAATACTTAAGTTATGGGCATTTTATGAAATTTTCAGTTTAATGAGGTCATACATTTTTTATTTTCAGCTTTAATCAAAATTATCGATTAATTATTAGATAATTTTTCAAAAATTAACGATTAAATTTAAATTAATAAATCAAAGCCCTAATAATAATATTTTAAAGCTTCTGGTAGAGCAGTTGAATCTTGTAGAATGTAGAAAAATGACCTTGATGATCTACAATAACACAAATATTCAATGTACATGCAGAAATCACCTATGACCTGCTCGAAAACCAACCCCTTAACTTTTCCCCCTAGATCTTGTCCAAAAAAAAGTCGGCTTTAAAACGAATATATATGGTAACTATTCTTGTTTATACCAAGATTATCTGAAAGGAATGGATTACTTTCAAATTAATTTTTTCCCCTAATTATAACATCCAAAATAATGTATAAAAGCCATTAATATGCTTGAAATTTACCGTATTTTATTTTAAATAATCCACAAATTGCAAATGTTTCTACACTCTTTTATTGAACTGTTTATTACATTTATTCTAGTCAAATTCATTGAAGTGCAATTTTTTTCACTAACTCAATGATAACCATCATCAATGCAGCTGGTTTTCATTTTTGTTTCAGTTTCATTTCTTCCTCTATTTTAGGTGGGGGTGTTTCTTGAACAATTTTATAACAAACAAAATTTGAACCCAATGTCTTCAAATATCAATATTTGTATCATTTTGTTATTGCTGTATATACTTGTTCTATACTCTGTTTGTTCATAAGCCGACCCCCCCCCCCAGCCACTCTTTTGGAAGAACCCAAAAAATGAATAGGGTAGCGTAAACAAAATTGTCCACATTTTTTAAAACTACAAACTAAATCGTTCATTTTGATTGGTTACTTTTGTAACCAAAAGAAAAAAAAAAAAAAAGTAACCAAAAAATTGGTTACTTTTTTTTTTTTTTTTTTTTTTTTTTTTGTTACAAAAGTAACCAATTTTGATTGGTTACTTTTGTTTATGTGGAAGAAGAACAAAGAAGAGATTAAAATACAGAAGATGGATGTCATTTTTTTAATAGCATTCGTTAGAGGGCTTTTTATTGTATTAAAGCGAAAAGAAAATGTTTTTTTATATTTCATTTGAATAAATTCAACAAATAACATAAATGTAAAAAATGACCTTTTCATGATTTCCCAAAAACAACACTGATATTAAATGTACTTGCAGAAATCACCTACGACCAGCTCGTAAGCCACCCCCAACATTTTCTCCCAGATTTTGATTTTGTCCAAAAAATAGTTGGCATTAGGACTAGTATATACGTAGTTAAAATGATTCTTTGTGTAAAATGATTTCATCTGATTGTCATTTCATCTAAATATTTTCCTAGCTGGTCAAAGGAAAACTTGCCGAATGCTCAGAAAGGTTAAATGTAACTTACAGGACATGAAGGACCACTCAGAGAGGTTAAATGTAACTTACAGGACACGAAGGGCCAGCAACTAAATGTCTGCCTTACATGTCCTACATTTAGTTGCTGGGCCTTCTTGTTCATGAGGAGCATCCACCGATCATTGGCGGCATATGCGACACTGCCAAGGGCATAGGCCACCTATGAGAGACAGGTATTTAGTAAAGATCATTTTAAAACAAAAATCTGTATATTGACTTAAAGATTTCATTAAAATATATTGTAAAAATAAAAGATGAATGTAATCAACAAAATTGAAAGGTTACTAATTAAAGGTTTATATTCCAAGGTACTCCTAAAATAGTATTTATGGTAAATAATTTGTGATTCTGGTCAAGACATGTTACAAGTTGTCTACCTTGTTACTTGTAATAAAAAATAACTGAGTCATGAATATTGATTGGATTATTCTAATGACTTATAAAGTCTGTGTTTAAAAATATTTTCTAATCACTGGCATAATCTGCTTTTAACTTCAAATTTAATTGTTACATTTTGAAAATGGCAGATTTAATGGTTAAGCTTGAAAATGTTTAGCAATATTTAATATTAAATTGCTGAACATGAATTGCTAAGCATGTGAGACAAATGGGTCAAGTGGATAACTCATGTTGGGATTATTTGTCTCATTTATAATGGCAGTCAATGCCTACAGTTATTGTCTCACAAATGGGTCAAATGATTAACTCAAGTTTGGACATGTGGTGAGCACGATGATTTGTCTAATATATAATGGCAGTCAATGAAAGTTTCATTCACCAGCCTTAATAAATGAAAAAATGCTACATTTTTAGGTAGATTAAATGTTTACAACTCCTTAAAAAAGTCATTGTAATTATTTTATAAATAGTATTTAATTGAAAGTATTATGTTTCAAAAAATTTGATGTATATTATGTATATGTAAGGCTATGCTCATTCAATTTGTGTTTTAATTTTGGATTGTGTTTGACACCATAATGTTAAGGTTAATTAATTCCATTTTTCATGACGAGTTTAAGCTTGGAGGGATAGCAGGCAGGGCAAAGGAGTGACACTCTTTAGTCATGGGTGTAGGAAATGTAATCATTTAACTTATTTAAAGCTTTATAATTTAACCCAACTAGGGAAGAGTTTCAAAAGCATTCAGTTTCAAAATAAATATTACTCAATTTTTTATCAGGCTTATGACCACAAATTTTGACTACAAAATAATATGATTTCTAAATTCTTTAAAAAAAAGAAGAAGAAAAAAAGAGTTCTTTGAAATAAGAGTTTGAGGGGCTGAGACAAGGTTGATCATTTGTAATAGAATCTTGAGATGAGTAGAGCAAGTTTTTGAGCCAGTATTTCCATGTGTGTAGTGGGTTGGTTGGCCTGGAGTCATTCCATATCATTTTTTCTCTCATTATTTCATGGCTGTACTGTCACATTGAACACCCCCCTCTCTCTCCCCACTTTTATCTGAGTTTCACTGTAAGGATTCATCCAATGACATTTTTAGAGGCATTCTTTGTCTGTTTATATTTACAAAGGTGACATGTTAATTCTTGCACTCACTCAACTTGAGTTAAGCTGATGAAGTTTTTAAAATGGATCAATAGTAGATTTCCTGTTTGTCTCCTTAGGGGCCATCCATATATTAGGCACTCATTAGGGGCCATCCATATATTAGGCACTCATTAGGGGCCATCCATATATTAGCCACTCATTAGGGGCCATCCATATATTAGTATTAGCCACTCATTAGGGGCCATCCATATATTAGTCACTCATTAGGGGCCATCCATATATTAGCCACTTATTAGTCATTTATCAGTCCAGTTATTAGTCATATTTTCATACCCCCCTTGCACACCGTACATTTTCAAGACCCCCTCCCCTAAGCGTGCGTACAAATTCGCTCTTGAAAATTAATTTTAAGCCATAGTCAAAAGATAATTTTGGTTTGACTCTTTCAGGCCATCCATCAATGACATGAACCGCCCCAGGCCTGACCCCCCCCCCCCAGGCGGTTCATGTCATTGATGGATAGCCTGAAAGAGTCAAACCAAAATTATCTTTTTTGACTATGGCTTAAAATTAATTTTTTTAAGAGCGAATTTGTACGCACGCTTAGTGGGGAGGGTGGTCAGGCATTTGTGACAAGGGTGAGAAGGGTGTTTAATAAGAAATGTGACGCACATCGAAATGGGCAACTTGAAATAAAAGTTTGACTAAAATATCTGATTGCTTGCATTTATTCAATGACATTTTCAATGGCATCTTACATGTTATGATATTACAGTGCAGCCTTACACTAAATAAATAATAAATACTTAAATGGTAAAAAAAAAAAAAAAAAAAAAGTAATTTGCAACATGCTTAATTTTCATTTGGAAAAAGGGGGGGGGGAGAAGGGTCATATATTTGTGAGGATAAGAGACAAGCGAGGGGGGGTGTTGTGACGTCACATCAAAATGCGCTACTCTAAAGTCTAAATAAAAGTTCCATTTGAGTTGATTGCTTACAATTTATTTAATTACATTTTCCATGGCTTCACATGTTTTATGATATGAGAGTGCAGACTTACACTAAATACATATTTAAATGACAAAAAGTAATTTGAAACATAGTATATTCAATTAACGTTTGGTTCAAATCTTTGTGACGTAATATTGGAGGGGGTAAGTTTTGTGACGAGGGGGGGGGGGTAAAAATCAGCCAAAATCACCTGAAGTCATTCATGGACTGCCGTAAAAACCTTTACAGAATAGAACAATTTCAGCAGTGAAATCACTGTTCCGTTATGTGCTGAGGCACTGGTGGGCAAAGAAAAACTTCTACTCATTTGAAGAAATATAAATCAGACGTAAACATTATGTCTGAATCAAATATGAAGTACTTCCAAGTAGGGCTGTGGAAATTAACTATTAATTTCTTGATTAATCGGTAAAAAATTTTATCAATTAAAAATTATTTTAATCGATAAAGTAGTGATTAAAGGGAAATAAAACATACCAATTTCCTCAATATATTAAAAAATAATTGATAATTAATAATTTGCTTTTTTTACGTACAAACTTCACCACTTAAAATAAAAAATTTTAAAGTGTAAACTTTAAAACAAGCTGTTTTTACAAGGTAAATGATATAAAATATTAAACATTGTTTTTACTTAATTAACAATAACAAAATTTAAATTCATTGACATAAATTATATTGTACTACTTGTATTTTATTAAAATTATGTTAATGGCCAGTTTTTGTTACTTCCCTTGAAATTTTCAGTTTAATGATGTCATACTCATACATCTTATTTTTAGCTTTAATCAAAATTATTGATTAATTAATTGGTAATTTGACAAAAGTTAACGTTTAAATTTAAATTAATCGCTAACAGCCCTACTTACAAGTAATTAAAAGTTCAGAATTTCGTTTGTATTAAATTAAAAAACATTATTGCAGTCTTAGACGGTCACGAATGCCGTTTGCAGTCTGTCTGAGTAATTTACGTTACTAGGCTTAGTAGTATGCAAATTAAATTTGTTGTGCGCACGTAAACATTTAGTCAAGAACCCCCCCCCCCCATGCATCCATTTGCAAAGTGCCGTTAATTGAAGACCTCCTGCCTCCTTATGTAATATATGGATGGCCCCCTAAACAAATATCCATTGTTAAACCTAACTTAGTTTAGGTGCTACCTTAGTTTAGGTGCTACCTTAGTCACTGTCATTAACTGTTGAAAAGAATAAGAAACTGAGGCTTTGATCAACTAGTCAAGTAAATAAAACTATTTTTAAACCTGAGTCAACACCGTTGTTGCATGTATGAAATGGCATAGATCTACCTTGTGTTCTTGTATGAAATGGCATAGATCTACCTTGTGTTCTTGTATGAAATGGCATAGATCTACCTTGTGTTCTTTGTAACAATTTTGAGAATTGGTTACCCGTTCGAAATGCCTCAAACTTAATGTCATTATGCCCGCTTTTACTACCATTAGTCTTTTACTGCTTTGTTTATTGTGGAAATGCAAATTTTGATGTAATGAGTCAACGATGGGAAAATGATGACATTGAAATACTACTGTTGTACATTGGTGTAAAAACAATGAGCAGAGCAGTGCTAAGGTGATTTTTTTAGGGGGGGGGGTATGCTAATCGTATGATGACATGTCGGGTTATTTCTAGTTCATAGCTGACAACTGTTTTAATTAACTAAACTTTTCAGGACTTGCCCCTACTTAGTGGACCCATCCCCCAGCATTTATTTTGTCATACTATACAGCTAAGATTGTTCAATGATTGACATGATTTTTGTTGAAACACCAAGAAAAAAACAACAGAATATAGTAGGTGTTTATTTTTTATAAAGTATGGTGGGGATAGGATTGGAGACGTATGTTTGTGGGGGCGGCGGGGGGTTAAATAAAAGAATTTGGTGCGTCTCAATCGGTAAGAAAGATGAGCAGCGTATTTCAAAGCCATGATCATTTCTAGCCATTCCTAGTTATCGCTCTTGTGTCCTATTTCGTATCATACTGAGTGGACGGACCCACCCTCACTATTTATTTTTGTTATTATAGTGAAAATCATTCAACGATTACAATTGTTTTTTGAAAGTAAGGTGGGGATAGGAGTGTGAGTGGGGGGGGGGGTAGATAAACAACATTGGCTCGCTCAATCGGTAACAAAGATGCGCGGCGTATTTCAAAGCCAAGGTCATTCCTAGCCCCTCCTAGTTAATAGTAGTTATCGGCGTTGTGTTCTATTTTCCTTACTGGAACAATTCAAAGAACTAAAACCTTTTTGTTTTAATGATTTTTGTTTCATGCTCCTGGGGAAAAAAGTGTATAAAAAATACTCTGTAGTTTGCCAGGACCGTGTTTAATTTCCGTTCAACACTTATTTCTTTTAAGCATTTTCGTGTTAAGACGTATTTCACGTCTTTATATTTGAAATCAAAAGTTTTTATTTGATAAATTATTCGCGAGCCTAAATTTGAACACAGAAGAGCCACATTTCAAACACTGTGGCTTCAAACACTGTGGCTAAAGATTTTTCAGTAACATTTTCACGGGTACCTGAGCGCCATTTTACTACCCGGGTAGTTTGCTAGGCAACGGGTACCCGGGTGCCCGTTGACAGGCCTACTCCAGACATCCCCCCCCAGTCTTTCTGCTCTGCTGACATCATGAGCTTCTCTTCTTATTTAGCTGACTATGCTCACAACTTTTCCTAATGGTATCCTCTGACTGGTCAGAGCCTTTTCCTGTGGACATTTTTTCTTTTATTTATAGGAATCAAACTGAGTGGCCTCAATTTGAAATTGTTTATTTGGTCTAAACATCACAGGAAGTGTATTCCCTCAAACATCACAGGAAGTGTATTCCCTCCTTCTAAACATCACAGGAAGTGTATTCCCTCCTTCTAAACATCACAGGAAGTGTATTCCCTCCTAAACATCACAGGAAGTGTATTCCCTCCTTCTAAACACCACAGGAAGTGTATTCCCTCCTTCTAAACATCACAGGAAGTGTATTCCCTCCTCCCCCCTTGAGGAATTCAAAGTAATATTTTTTTATGTTTCCAGTCCAATTGACTCCCACCTAATGATGTGCTGTATCCCCTCCTCAGCCCTTCCATCAGCATCATTTAGCAGGCTTCTTCTTTCTGTGTATACATTACTGATTTACATTGCAACTTTTAAAATCCAAATGATTGAAGTCCATTTTTTTGTTCTGGCCTCCAAGCTGACAAGTGACAAACTAAACTGTAAGTGACTTGTGGACTTGTTTGAAGCCTGCGTACACACACCATTTGGATCTCTGTGCCAGTCTCGTTTTGTGTTGACTTGGTGCTACTGTAGGTCTCCACATTATCATGGCATTCTATTGTAGGTCTCCACATTATCATGTAATTCTATTGTGATGTTTTCAGTTCCTGAAATGGGGTAAACCTCCCAACATTCCCTTATTTTTGTTGATTTCAATTATGTTGTGGAACTCTTTTTGTTCCATTATCTAAAACTCACAAGTGCTTAATTTTTTTAGTTTAGTGTCCTGATTTCATTAACAAAATTATGAGGATATTTTCAGTATTAAAGTAGTTTGATTAATACTAATTAATAGAAATAGAAGATTCATGATGCAAACTGTTATTTGAAGTTATTGCATGGTGAAAACATTTATTGAATGAATTGAATCCAAGGACTTAATCTTTTAGGTTATTTATTACTGTTACTTTTTGTTCAAATTTGTGATCTCATTTTTAATAAAGCAAATTTTGTTTATATTGATGAAGAACATTACTAGGTGACAAAAACATAATCAACACCCTTCATCTCCACCCTTAACACTCATGGATCTTATACTTGTTCATTTGAAAGAAAAATTAGTATAAGAATAAGGCATTCTTCTCTATGTCTTCTCTTGTGTTTTTTGATTGTACATTTCCTTCAAACATTTTCAGAAGTTTTCCATTGAAATCCTGTTCTATCCACAAGTATTATTTTTGACATCTTTTAGAGGACCAAACTAAGTTGACAAGTTAGAAAATATCATTCTATTTCAAGTCTTGTCATCATGAATCAGCCATTTCCATCATTTATTGTAGACATTTACTAGACATATCAATGATCAAAGTAAGCTTTTCTTTGTTTGCACAAGTAAGAAGAAAATGTTCTTAGTGTGACATGTACAATTATTGATTTGGTTACTTATAAGGGATAGTGGGGACACAATTGTCTTTTATTTTTTACCTTATACTTACAAATCTTTGCTGATTTTTAATTTGCAAAAACCTAGTTTTAGATAAGTATTTCATTCTTTATTGGCACAGTTTCCTATAATACTGCACCCGTCTCTCTCAACTCTAAACTGTATTTATGATTGTGATTATTAGCATTGACTCTCCATTAAAATAGGATTGTTACTTTAAAACTCATAGTTTTGATGCAAGTATTTCTAACAGTTAGAAAATAATAACATTCTTGATAAATCTCCAAGAAATCTTTCTAGAGATATATTTCTAAAATGACAAATCTTATCTGTTACAGACGCTCCTTCTATACAGATTATTGTTGCTTGCTGACACATTTTAAAAATATATCTTACTCAATCAAACGACATGAATTGTCTTTGGATGACAAAGACATTAGTAAAAATCATTTTAAAAAACAAAGCTTAACCTGTATTGAAAGTGAAAAATTTTCTAAGACAAAAGTTATGTGTAATTTTTATGAACTGTTGATGAAATGTTGAAATTTTCACATTTGTAATTAATCTTTGAATTAATTGTGTAGAAATTTTGTGTGATTTTTATGTGTGAAATTGTTAACAGCATTGCCTTACTGACCTACTGTTTGGTTTTTTATCATTTTTAGGTAGCCATGATTATTACTTGTTTATATCACTAACTGCGCAGACTGAAATGAAAATGTGGCTGTACTTATTAACTTTAATGCACAAGGAAAAAAAAGAAAGCTATAAATTAGCACTACTGTCTTTTATTTGCAGTCTGAAAAAACCTTAAAATTTAGCATTTATGATGTGATTGTTGGTGGATGAATGAGTTTTTGTGAAAATGATTACTGCATTGCCTTACTGTTGGCTAGTTCTTTATAATAGTTCCATTAGATGAAAACAATTTTTTAAAGCAAAAGATCTCTGAAAACATAAAGAGGGGAGGGGAAAAAAAGAACTTCGTGGTTCATTCTTCTTGAACGTCTTAAGAATTTGCTGATTGCTGCCAACTGTAAATAAATCCCGACTTTTTTTTTTATCTTTTTGGCATTTTGTTACTTTTAACTGCTAATTAATTTAGAATTTAGAGGCTTAATTCTAGTGAGTGACTCACAGTATGCAATCTTTTTTATCAACATAATATTGTATGCAGAAACAGTCATCTTCAAAATATGTCCAAAAATAAAACTTCTTGTCATTGCATGTTATTTTAATTAAAAAATTGCTCTGGTCATTGAAATGCACTTTCAAAAAACTGTTTATGAGGTAAAAAATTTGAGGCCCATTTGCAATGGCATTTTTTAAAACAGTATAGTTTATAACGTTTATTTTTACCATTTTTTTAAAATAAAAAATATATATTTGTCATATTCTTTAAACTTTAAATGATTTATTGATAACTCCCAAATGGACAGAACACTCCTCAGTTTCTAACATTCAGAATTCAATTATACTGGGGAAAAAATTGTGCTGAAAGATGCTTCTTTTTTATTGAAAACTTTGGCTTCAGAAAAAAACAACCTCTAATTACAGCTAAGCCGTGTTTCTCTCTGTGAATTTATACAAGCTTTTCATTGACTTCTCTAGTGTATACTAAATATAGTTGTTTAAAATTTGTGGTAATAGATCAGCAACTGTTGTATAAATGTTATCAAGCTTGTTCACATTTGTTTTATGGTCATTTGCTAAATGAAGAAATGGGGTAGAGCGTGATGAAAGCATTAACTTCATTTGGGAGTTGAGGTGGTCAGTATTTTCAAATTATATTTGGTTTCTTTTCCTTACAACTAATTGCACATTAGACATAAATGCAGTAAAGTTTTCAGAATAAACAAAAAAATGTAGACAAAGCTGAAAAGATTTTCCTCTTTTTTTTGTTGTCAACATGTACTATATTTTTTATTTAAATGAAAATTTCATTGCTTTCGAAGTGAATATTCTCAACTAGCACCTGGAAATAAAGACAGCCATTTGTAATTTCCCTGAACAAATGGTTCTGTATACAAATATAACATTCATTTCTGTTAGAGAAAGATAAAACTACATAAAGCTATGTGATGTATATGTGTGCCATGCATAATGAAAACCCATGAATGCTCTTGCTCTTTAAATCATATTAGCTAAACAAATATTTATTTTTTAAAAAAGGCCTTTTCTCATGAAGAAATTGGAGGTTGATAAATTTTACAGGTTTCTTAGATCATAATTTTTGACAGCCATTGCTGAAGCAGACTGTTTACTACATGACAATGGGTTGTCATTTAAATTTTTAAGAAAGCTAAGTGAGCTAAGTCTTATTCTCCCCCAACAACATGTATAAAATATGACAAAACAGTGTCTTTCATCGGTCTGAAACTAGTGCCAACTGACAGAAGTAGATCACACCTAGTCGTGTATATTGACCCCTTGCAAGAAGCACAGCTAAGTCTTATTCTCCCCCAACAACATGTATAAAATATGACAAAACCGTGTCTTTCATCGGTCTGAAACTAGTGCCAACTGACAGAAGTAGATCACACCAACTGACAGAAGTAGATCACACCTAGTCATGTATATTGAGCCCTTGCAAGAAGTACAGCTAAGTTTCACATTGAGTGTTATTAAGTAACAATGAAAAATGCAAGATGCAAGTAATTAACATTTTTGGGAAAAAAAATGATTTAATGATAGTCATTAGTAATGAAATGTTGAGTTAAAATAACTGATACAAATCAATAGATATTAAAATTTTGTTATTTTATAGGTCAAGGGACATTACTTAAAAATTGTTTACCATTAAAAAAAATATCAATTGCACAAAATATTGAAATTGACTGGTTTTTAAACACTTTTAGCAGATTCTTTTAGTTGAACACAAATTATCAGACTAATTTAAAATTGAACACATTAAGGTTATTTTAAGTTTAAAACTATCTTTAAAAATATGGGTATTTGCTCACAATCATTAATACCTTGATAAAATCCTCTACATTAATGAATGAACTGTCTGCCTCCCACTAGATTGAAACTTATCATTATGATTATTGGAGGTTAAGTGTGTCATTAGGGAGTGATTGGAGGTTAAGTGTGTCATTAGGGAGTGCTGCTTAATTTGTTCAAGGTGTCAACACAAATCTGTGGGCTACTAAGTCTGCGTAAAGACAAAATTACATTACAGCATTTTGACAATAACATGATGACCATTTGATAAGTTTAGAAATTATTTATTAACTAAACGGATGGATGGAGGTATGTTCAAGAGAGTTCCTAGGATAGTGGGTTGATTTGAGTATATTGAGGGTGAGGAAGTTGATACTTTGGTTCAAGAGAGTTCCTAGGATAGTGGGTTGATTTGATAATTTGAGTATATTGAGGGTGAGGAAGTTGATACTTTGGTTCAAGAGAGTTCCTAGGATAGTGGGTTGATTTGATAATTTGAGTATATTAAGGGTGAGGAAGTTGATACTTTGGTTCAAGATTTATGATGTACACTGACTACTCATATTCCGGCAGTGTCATGTTTCATTGCCAAATATATTAACAGCTAACAATTTCTTCAAATTTATTTTGAGATTTTATTTGGCCTGCTGGTATTTATACAAATATAAATCTGTATCAATTAGAATTTTTGTAATGCCAATGTTTGTTGAAGCACTGGTCATTTTCTGAAAGATTGTTGCTTAAAAAGTAAATATATTTCTTTTAATAGCGTGAGGTAAAACTAAGGAAAATTAATTTTTAAAAAAAGACTAATTATACATTAGCAGCCTTGCTAAAGAAATGGAATGATAAAATTCACTGCAATCAAATATTACAACAATATAATTCTATCAACAGCTTTAGCAAAAATGGTGGATTTTCTTGCTGCAGCTACAATGCAGTTTAGTTAGCAGAAATCTGCAGTATTTCAATGGGTACAGAACGGTCATAATGAAACCTGTGATACTTAGGTGATTCAACAACTGTGTAATTGAGACCTTCAGATCCTGAAAAGTATTACAAAATAAAATGAGCATGTACTTGGACTAATGTTTTATGTACCATTTATAATATGCTCATTCCCAAATAATAAACTTAATTAAGCTCCATCTTAATAAGTTGCAAAGTCTCCTGTATTTGATTAGGCCAGTGAACACTTTACTTACATTTTTTACAGGATATTGTAAAATTATCTTACCCATTGCAATAAGGAAAGAATCTCTAGTATCCTCGTTGCGAATAGTTGAGGCTATATAGGCTTTAGGCCTTCTGTTACTGTCTGGTCCAGTGTCAAGAAGACTTTTAAGAACAAATACTAGGGCTGGTATAATGCTGGTATCATACACTACATCTGAAACAGGAAGAAGGAAATTTTCAGTCTTAAAAATCTGTTGTTACTGTTGTCGCTGGAATCAATAATAAAATTGGAAATAATACAGCAGTACCCCAGCCTTGAGTTGGGATTTCCTCATATAAACACTGGCAAACATATACACAACTCATTTGAATTTTGAAGTGTACTTGTTATCTAAGATACTAGGGCTACTCATCTAAATACTTAATATAAACTTAAGCTGCAAGAGCCAAGAATATTTCCTGATTTCAAGACATTTTCATAAATGTTTTGCATAAATTTAAATTGATTTTTAACATTCCAATCATGTTTACTGAAAATCTGTTAGTTTTTAGTTTTGAAATATGATTATATACATTTCTATAGCTTTATGGTGATTAAGTGTACATAATCATATTTATGGTGTTTAAGTGTACATACTCATTTATGGTGATTAAGTGTACATAATCATATTTATGGTGATTAAGTGTACATTATCATATTTATGGTGCTTAAGTGTACATAATCATATTTATGGTGCTTAAGTGTACATAATCATATTTATGGTGATTAAGTGTACATAATCATATTTATGGTGCTTAAGTGTACATAATCATATTTATGGGGATTAAGTGTACATAATCATATTTATGGGGATTAAGTGTACATAATCATATTTATGGTGATTAAGTGTACATAATCATATTTATGGTGATTAAGTGTACATAATCATATTTCAAGACTAAAAACTGACAGATTTTCAGCGCACATGATTAGAGTGTTGAAAATCAATTTAAATTTAAGCAAACATTTTTTACAAAGAAAATAATATACACCACTATCATAAGGCTGCTAGTAACATACACTATAGAGACTTGGACCCTGACCAGAAAGGCAGAGAACCTGCTCAACACTTGGGAGAGGAAAATCCTCTGGAAAATATATGGCCCTGTGATAGAAAATGATATCTGGAGAATTCGTACAAACCAAGAACTATACCATCTGTACAAAGACCCACCTATAGTAACAAGTATTAACAAAGGAAGACTACGCTAGGCAGGACATGTTGAATGGATGCTAGAATATAGAGCAGCAAAAATTATTTACAGACAGAAACCAGGGGGCAGACAACTCACTGGTCGACCAAGACTGAGGTGGATCGATGATGTGGAAATGGACATTTTGTAAAGCCCAATGCTTTTTTTTTAGTGATAAGCAAAATGTATGTGTATAATATAAAATAAGTAGGTAAAACTACATTGTAAGCTAAAATGTTTTTTAGTGCTGTTATCGATTAATTTAAATTTAATCATTAACTTTTGAAAAATTATGGAATAATTCATCAATAATTTTGATTAAAGCTAAAAATAAGATAAATGATGTCATTAAACTGAAAATTTCAAGGGAAGTAACAAAAACAGGCAATATAATAGTTTTAGGAGATATATTTAAATATGAGTAGTTCAAAATAATGTCAATGAATTTAAATTTTGTTATTTTTTATTAAGTAAAAACAATGTTTAATTTATTAATATAATTTTCATTATAAAAACAGCTTATTTTAAAGTTTACATTTTAAAAATCTTTTTTTTAAAGGGAGAAGTTTTTGCATAAAAAACCTATTAGATATTAATAATTAATTAATTTTGAACAAATCGAAAAAAATGTTTAAAACATTTTCTTTAATTTTAATCGCTATTTTATCAATTAAAATAATATTAATCAATAAAAAACTATTACCAATTAATCGAGAAATTAATAGTTAATTTCCCCAGCCCTAGTTTCAATAAAAATAAACATATACTTTGATTACCTGCTGCCAGGATGACATCAGACTTGAGTTGATCTAAAATTCTTCCCTTGACACATTCCCAATCCAGGTGACAAACATTGATTCGCTTGTCTCCCCTCAAAGTTGCAAGTCTGTGAGAAGAATCCACATCCCAAAGGCTTCCATTGACATCTAGCTCTACTGGATCAGAATAGATTTGATCATCAACTGTCATTTCCTCCCTCATATATCCTTGATCAGATGGCTCTGAAATGTCATTGACACCACTGCTATTCTCCTCACAACTTTGCTGGTCAGATGAAAGACTCAACTGTTTACGAATTTTTCGCAAGATTTTTCTGTCACGGTCTGAAGAATCTGACTCTGTTTTGCAATATAAATCAACTAACAAGTTTTGCTCAATGTTTTTAGACAGAAGGTAAAGAACTTGTGCGTGACAATCGGTAAATGCATAATTTTGAACTTGACAGTATTTACATGCAACAATGCCCGTCAGACCAAGCCCACTTCCAAGTTCTGTCACTGATCTGAAACAAAAAATTTAAATTAAAAATCCAACAAAAAATGTGAATTTTGAACTACCAAAAATTTAATAAAATTGTAAATGTGTGTAAAAACTTGTCATTAAAATTAAAGAAAAAAAACCAAAGAATGTTTATCTTTTCAATTGAAATCTATTACAAAATGATTAAAAATACAGATATAATTGAAGGTTCTCAATCTTTGAATAATGAAGCATTACTTGTTGGCCAAAACTTGAGGATTTTCAAGGATCCACTCGGCCAAATGTTGAGCTGCCTGTAGTAAATAATTGGTTTGCAAAAAAATTATTTTTCTTCAAATAAATTCACTGGCCATTTATAAAAATAACTTTTACTAAAGCTTTTAAAATTTAGTTAGTGCATACTTAAGCTTTTTACCTTTTCAAGGAAAAAGATGGTTGCACAAGCCTAATAACATAAGCTGAAATTTTAAAACAATGTCTCCATTTTAAAAATGTCTATCTCTATTTAAAATACCTTCCGTATTTAAATATATAACAAATTATAAATAAAACATTTTTAAACAAATCTGCATGTAAAGTATAAAATAATTTATAATAAAAAAAATCTTTTTTTTTTAAAATTCACAAAGTTAATGAAAATAATTTAATAATAATAATTTTTTTTATTCTTAGCAATCATGACAGCACCTTATTGAAGTAGGTAGTCCAAACTATTTTATTTTTCAGCAGTAGATATTTGTGGTGTATTTCATTTTATAGTACTTTTTATTCTAAGTTATTGGGAAAACAAAAATACAGCGTTATCCAATTTTCTAATTTAAAAAAAAAGGGTCAACAATTGATTTTTTTTTTACTTTTCAAAAAAAAGGTCATTCTTAATGAACTGTATTTTCTAAAATAATTAATTGAGATGACTAGAAATTGGTCAAGTTACAATAAAGTTTTTAATTAGTATGCCCATTTTTTAAAGGCATCTACATTGATTCATTCAAAAGTTAAAAAAATACTAATAAATTAACAACATAAATTTTTATTCATTTTTATTTTCTGACAGAAAAAGCGTAAAAAATTCAAATTTAAAAAATTCATAAAAAATTATGTAATTGTCATAAATAAACATACCATACATCAAATTAAAGATATTCTTGATTGCCACAACAAGCCATGTGAATCAATAGCATTTAAGTAAATACACATGCATTAAAATAAGATCAATTATACCCAACCCATGTTATTTTCAAAAATTGAAGTTTTTTTTTTTTAAAAATCATAAAAAATGCTTGGCAAAACACATTTGGGCCAAAAGAATTTCAAAATGTTCTCAGATATATCTACTTATGAAAATATGAAATTACAGAAATATTATCAATGCTCAACACCATAAAAAGAGATTTTAATAGTGGCATCAGGTGATACAAAAACGTAACATACATCATGATAAAGGTAATTTTAATGAGCATAACAACTTCTGTTGAAGCAAAAATGAACAGTTTAGGCACTTTAATTCTAAAAATCCTTTTAACTAGTACAACTACATAACTGGAAAAGAAAATAATTAAATTTATTAAAATTTTACATTTTCTTCTTCTTTTTAAAATAACATCCTATTGATATTACAAAACTATAATTTTTCCTTCCCTTCAGAGCAAGTATCATCATAAAAGTTTCTTTTAAAAGAGTCAATCATAAATGTCTGATATCCAAACTATAGTCTTAAATTCTGAATCATTTTCATCATAATGCAATAAATTTGATAGCCACTTAATAGTGTTAAATTCTGAATCATTTTCATCATAATGCAATAAATTTGATAGCCACTTAGTAAATTGTGATTTGCCCAGCCGTTCCTTAGATCTGAACATTTCTAAATCTAGAACAATTTGATTAACTTCACTACAGGTTGTTTTATCTAAATAAAGAGGTGTAAATACATTTGCTAAAGTAATACCGCATTTATCCAAGGCTGGAGACAAGGAATCCAGGTTCAATGGCGTTGCTAAATAATCCATCAAAGAATAAGTCCTAGAAAGTGTCACAACACTAGAAACCACACGTTCCATTTTTCTGACAAATCGATCTGGTCGGTAATGACTTTCTTGAACCAGTATCTTGAACCAGTTTGCAACATACTTGTTGCTCTAGAGCAGTGCTGTCCAACCTTTTTGACCCCGCGAGCCAAATTTTTTCCCCCTAAGAGACCGAGGGCCGCAATTAACGTCTTAAGAAAATTATTTAATGTATAAATAGATCTACTTCCTATCTTATGTAACTTTGTCTCCTCATCAATACGAAAAATAACTTTTATAAAAACTGTAACACATCTCTAATGTGATATTTGGCTTTCAACTGTACTTGCTATTTTCTGGAAAATCATTATCAGCCGTCAGCAAACCAATGAGTCCAACGTTCCTTCCTATCATTGCTGGAGCACCATCTGTTGTAACAGAAATAAGCTTCCTCAAATCGATGTTGTTTGTTAATAGAAATTCATTCAATGCTTTATATACATCCTCACCACGAGTGTATTTTTTAATGGAATTAGTGCCAGTAATTCTTCTTTAAATGTCTGCCCCTTGTCAAACTAAACCCAAACTATAAGTTGGACCTTGTCAGGGATATTACATGATTCATCCAATGCCAGACTGAAGCCAGAAGCGTTTTTTAAAATCCGTAAGCAACTGCTCCAATACATCCCCGGACATACTTTCAACACGCTTTGCAACAGTCTGGTGGGAAAGCTGAAGAAAAGATATTTGTTTCTTTTTTTCGTCCTTGTTTTTAAACTCAGAAAATAATGAATCAACACATTCTTGAAAACAGAGTTTAACCGTTTCACCATCAATATACGGTTTTTGTTTCTTTGCTAATAACCAGCTAATTTTAAAAGACGCTTCAGTAGCACAATCACTTGAACTCAAAATCCAGCGGAAAACATTTTGCTGGCCATTAAAATTCTTCTTTAAAGAACTAACTTTGTCTTCTCTCAGCTTTGTTCCTTTTGGATATTCGTTATCAAAATCAGCATGCACTGACTTGTGGTGTCTCTGTAGATTTGCCTTTTTAAAAACAGAAATAGTAGCCTGATAAATCAAACACACTGGCCTTTCATTAAACAGAGAAAACAAAAATTCGAGTTCCCACGAAGAGTTAAAAGTACGATTCTCTTCTGTAACTTTTTGTTTCCTACTC
Source organism: Radix auricularia (assembly GCA_002072015.1). Lineage (NCBI taxonomy): Eukaryota > Metazoa > Mollusca > Gastropoda > Lymnaeidae > Radix > Radix auricularia. The sequence continues at coordinate 149,714 of MUZC01000101.1, read as the reverse complement.
GCCATATTGGCTTTTTCTTTTTAGAAACAAATGTCCTTTCAAAAATCGTTCCTGTTATCTCTCAGAACTTCTTCATAAGTGAATTGCACTGATACCACAAACACAACTTTTATTCTGCGTTATAGTCCTAGAATGGGTCAAACTCTCGAAATAAATACCAGCCACTGGNGTTTATTTCAACTTGTTCACATTCCTCTGCAGTGAACTGGGAGTATCAAATAACACTAGGACGCCCTAGGTGTCATTTTTATTATCCTTGTTCTATTATTAACATTCCCTCCAGAACTTGCCGTTGTAGCGATCAATGTAATCAAAACCAATCCTGGGAGACACTGGCATTCTTCTGATGACCAGGTAGCTACAAATCAAATCCGTTGAGCGACCCTTGGCCCCGCCCTCACCCCACCCTGACCAAACCAGCATAAAGAATTTCAGGATTGCCCTATCTGGCAGTGTCGAATATAAGGCTACCCCAAGTTTCCCAATTGTTCACTTGACACGCGCTGAACATAATTCTATCAAACCACCAACCTCTTTTGCCGCACATCACCCCATCTTATTAAAAATGCCACAATTCTTACGTTGTCTCTAAAAAATAATCAAAACTACTGAATCACGCAAGTTATATATTTTGTAAAAATCTTAATTTTTTTAAAAAAGAAATAAAAAATTGTACCAAGATTTGGTGGGCCATTTTAGACAGGTCCGCGGACCGCGGGTTGGACAGCACTGCTCTAGAGCTTGATGAAGTGCAACATAAAAATCAAACTGTATGTTCAAGGAACTGCTGGAGGCTGTGGTCTTCTTCCTTTTCCTTTAGCCAGAAGTGATGCACACAGGCCATCAAGAATTTCCCCCGCTGAGGAATAAGGAATATACTATTAAACACATTTTATTAATATACCATCAAAATTAGAATTATGTGTAATCTTTGGTAAGGAAGTATTTGAATGAAGTCAATACTTAAAACATTAAAAGATTTTTTATTAAACTTAAAACCATGCTTACATATTAGCTTTCTATTTCTAACGATACTCAATGAAGAGTTCATTGCAGTTACTGGTACTGTATCTTGGTTACCTGAGCCATCAGTGTCAGTAGCATGGTCGTCACTTTCTTTGATGTCATTATTGTTATTCATAGTCCCTAGATGAAGTAAAGAAATTAGAATTATAGACCTAGTCAAAATTATTAATTGATTTATCAATATATTGCACTATACTTAAACCAAGACTATAATAGGCCAACTATCTACTAAAAACAAATCGTATATTTTAATCGGAATCAGTGGATTTAACTTTAAGCACTAGCTAAGATTCAGATTAGTTTTATTGATAAACTTCACATTAAGTACTGGATTGGACGAGTCTATGTTACTGTATTTACATGTATTTGGTAAGCCCAAGGTTCACAATGCAGAGCAAATACCTCTCAAAATTATTAAGAATAATAATATTAATAACATTTTATACTAAGTAAATAATATGAATAAAAATAGAATTCATTGAAGTTCAAGTCAATCACCCCTAAAAGAATGCGAGTCCGTCCAGACAACACAACTCTTCATCACAGGTTTTCGGGCAGCCATTTTGAATTCCTCGATTCACAATTTGTGCAGAAACCCCAATTTTAAAATAATTCGTACAGCCTTATTTTGCATACATTTAAAAATATAACACCTTTTGAGTATAAATTATCAAATCATTGTTGTGATTATCCATGCTTTTTATCGATATACTGTCCTAAATTAAATACATACAACTCTAAACGTATCATAATCATATGTACCAGACTCGTCAACTGTCACTGCAATGAGACCAGCAATGTTGCATAAAATAATAATATCTCTTTTCTAACTTAATCAACTTAACTAAACCAGAAGTAAATCATTTGTTTAAATGTAAATAAAAATGTAATAGATTACTTACATATTATATGATGACTCAAACATGATTAATTCTTCCCCACAAACCGCTAGATAGTGGTCAAACAACTTTGCAGTGACTCGCAGCTCTTTCACAGTACAACAGGAATAAAAAACCCGTAAAAAAAACAAATTTTTTACTATATATCCTTTATATACGAGACATAACTACAAGGATGTTCATTATAGTAAGTAGCGCAAAACAATCCGAAAATACAAAATTTTAGTTATGTCTCTTAAAACATGTTTAATATAACGCGCACGGATCAGGAATATATTTTTGGCGTGACAGGAAAGGTGAACAGAATACGCACCACGACACTCTATCTTAACAATTAACATGATACATGGAAGAAAGTTTTTCTTTCTGACTTGTTTTCAAAAACTTATCAGACCAACCCACCCCCCCACCCCACATTTCTCCTTTGTATAAATGTAATATTATAGTGACCAGTGGTTTAAAAAATNGCTTAGAATACGCCACAGACTTGGTCATGAGTAGTGCAAAGAAAGTGGGAAAAGAACAGACACAAACTACAGCACGAAGAAATCAAAACAACGCAAGTGAACCCCCAACGCATTGTTGGTCTTGAGACATTCGCACCACAGTTATCTACCTGCCCACCACCCTTGCTTGCCAACCATAAAATATGATTTTTGCCATTTTCACAAAGAAGGGGGAAAAGAACAGGCAAAAACACACATTTTTTAAAATTAAAAAATTGTGTTTTTGCTGGGGCTATAACCCAGGACCTTCCACATGCAAGGCGGACATGATAACCATCAGACAATGAATCACATGTTATTCTGTGAAGGAACAAAGCAAGAACCATTGTTGGCCCTCTCTCTACCACCTCCGCTTAAACTGATTGGTCGACCCCAACGAGGGTCATTCATCATGTTTATTTGCACATACTTGCTTTGGTGAATTATATTTTTGGATAAAAATAGTTGTAGTTTTCATTGGTACAGACCTGCCAAGTACTAAGACCTGTAGTTCCCTGAGACACAAGATGAACCGACTCTTGAAGGGAAATGTATTCACCAGAAGGCTGAGACAAATAAACATAAATGTATTCACCAGAAGGCTGAGACAAATAAACATAAATGTATTCACCAGAAGGCTGAGACAAATTAACATAAATGAGTACATCACAGCAGATAAATGGCATTTAAAATGAAAATCTAAAATTTATTATTTTTTAAAATACATCAATTTAGCTTATTTCATATTTGATTCAAAGCAACTGTTAATATGTACCGTACCATTTTGTAAGATTTATAGCAGAGAGTTTCTTCATCGTCCTCATTACAAGACAAGAGATCAGTGTATGCTTCATACATTTCATCACATATATCTGCATCTTCTGTCTCCAACTAGATCAAGCATATCATTTGACTATTTATATATAAATATACCATTAATAACTTTTAAAAAACTTGATATAAAATTTATTACATGCTATTATAGGCTTTGGAGGCATTCATGAATAATCTTATTTTATACCTTTTAACTCTACCCCATCCACTTTCCAATCATTTGACACACATTTATTTTCAACAAAATTAGCTCAGTTATAAAAATGAGATAATAAAAACAACAATTTTTTGTATGTAATTTTATACGTTTTACCTTATGGATTAAAAGTTTCATAAAACTTCGCATATATGAAAGTGCTGGTGGAAAACTGTGACAGACAGGGTGTTTGACTGTGGCCATTAAAAGCTGATGCTGCAGTTCTGAACTTGTAACAAGAAGAGCTGCTTCTTCATCCTTTAGTGTAATGAATGCATTTAATACTTTGAGCAATCAAACACTAACAACTCTACTAGCTTAGTAATCAAGTATTTGCAAACTTCTCCCAACAAAGTACAGATTTATAACTGGGATAATCTTCCTAAAACAGAAACTCCAATTAAAGTTCAATTCAAGTTATGAGCAATGGTAATAGAAACAGTGGCATAGCTAGGGGAGGGGGATCCAAATTTGAAAGTATCCCCGGACCCCCACTTGAGGGGGCGGGGGCCAAATTAGTGCCCGAAATTTTTTTTACATTAAATATTACGCCTCCACCAGGTATGTGGGGTCCCCAAAGAGGTTAAGCACCCCGGGCCTCCAAACCACTAAAAATTCCTACCTACGCCACTAAAAGAAATTAGTAATAGCAATGTGGTATTCAGCGTCATTAAAAAAAAATTTTTTAAATAAAAAGGTGTAATGGATTCTTAAACACTTAAACAAAAAATTAAGAATGGAATTTTTGGCACACATTGAGGACGATTGATCCCCTCTGGTGCTGAGACACTCTGGACCATCGGTCTAAGTTCTGAACAAAATATAGTAACAGAAATTACAATAGTGATAGAAATGTTTTCAGTTTCATCTGACAAACATCGTACCTTCCATTTCATTTTCCTGACTGGTACCATCTCAAAAAACTGAGATGAGATCTCACGCAAAGAGTCCATTTCACCTAAGCCTAAACACTCTCCATCCCTCTTAATCGAGGAAGCCATAACTTTTTTGTATGAGTACCAGCACTTGGACCACTTGCTAGATGCCTAAACACGAAGACAAATGCTAATCACTCCATCTTCTTGACTCCATGACAATGTTGGTCTGTCGATAGTAAAAAAAATGTTATATTATTTGGCTGCGGAAATTAATAATTAATGAAACAATTAAGAAGGTGACAGAATTTACACCGCTCACTGCCATAAACAATTTGCTTTTTGGGGTTCATATACATCGCTGATGTACCACATTCAGCACAAACAAGTATCAACACGTTGTTAAAAGTGACAGGCAGAAAAATTCACTTACATCAGTGCTACAGTTTTAATTTACAAAATTTTTGTGTGAACTCTTTATGTCATGGATAGTTGCAGATCAGATACAAATAGTTGTATCGATATATGAATATGTGTTATAATATAATCAATAAAAATTAATGGATTAATTTTTTCCGATTAATCAAACAAAAAAAATTGTTATCAGCCCTAATTTTAATTAAAAAAGGTCAAAGTCACTGTGATCTCACTGGAACTAGACACAAGTATACACTATAATAGTAAAGGTTAGACTATGACTATTACTAACAAGCAGATAACAGGCAAAGGGCCACAAAACTAAATTATTCAGTCTCAAGACTATCAAAAGCATATAATATAATATAGTTAGTTAACTTAAGGCTAAGGTCCAACAGTAACTACTTATATTGTAAAGTAACTACTTTTTAACTCAATGATTATGATAGACTTTGACTGCCAAATTCACATATAGGTAGAGTGAGATAGACTATGATAGAATGTGCTAATGACTAATTATGACTAAAAATAAATTTAATTACATTAGTACTATAATGTAGAGTGTATAACTTATACTTATAACTATAAAATATAATACTTAATTCAATTCATACATTTTACTTTTACATACTAAGACTACATACTTTTACTTTTGGCGTTGGTGAATTATACTTTGACTTTAAAATTAATAATTAATAGTTCTTATCTTAGTATTAGTAGTCTCTAAGTAGTAATAATAGTCGGTAATGTTCAAGTTCAATACCTAACCGTAAATAGTCATTAGTCTTAGTAATAGTCAATTAGACAATGACAATAATACTGATAATACTGATTAAGAATACTAAAAGTAATAATATTTAATTTTATAATATATTATTATTATTGTTATATATATATATCACATAGTCACATTCACACGAAACGATACTACTAATACTAATACTACACCATACAATTCATACATATTGAATGATATTGTCATTTATTGTTAATTCAAATTGTAACATTGACTAATACTAATACTAATACTAACATAACATATTCAATAAATTCAAATATATTATATTATATTATATTCATTGTTAAAATTGTTAGGCCTATCATTGTTATTGAATTAATTGAAGTTATAGTTCATATCATTCAAATTATATTGAATATTGTGATGTACCAGTACCATAAATTGCAATAAATATGTTATTATCTTTAAAAGTGGGTAAATTTGCAACATCAAAAGATATTATTGTCATTTACAGCTCAGATTAAAAAAACAAAAACAATAAGCCTTGAATCTTACTAGTACTAGTAGTAAATGGCTCTTTACGCTGTTTTCGTGAGCGATTCCAACAAAAGGTACTTCACCGACCATGGGGATGGGGGAAATTTGTGGAAATAGTATTCATGGTCAAATTATTAATAATAATAATAATAATAATAATAAATTAATGATTAAGTATTTTGTTATTTCTATATAAAAATCATCAATATCTAAAATTTTGAGAAATTACCCTAAACAAACTGTAAACAATATTCTAATTATATAGACATATTTACACCGTGTGAATAATTTTAAACCTTGTAGTATATTTAGCCCAATTTATAGACACATTATGGTCCAAAGCTTCCGGTAAACAGCGATTATCCGTGCGTCTCTAAACATGTAAGTTAAATATATGATCTTAAATCGGTGATTAAATATGTTTTGACTTATCTTAATTGCATTAAAATAAAATAAACCACATTTAATGATTAACATTAACCATATTTACCCATTTCTAACTGAAATTGTTCAATACATAGGGTAAGAAGTGACAGCAAGTCGCGAGATGACAAAGAGAAAACTGAAAAAAAGAAAGAATTGAAAGATTCAAAAGATCGGGGCAGAGATAGAAAAAGACGTGGTGGATCAACCAGTAGTGATTCAAGAAGTAGCTCGTAAGTTTATACTATTACTAGCTAAGGCTGAAGTGAAGAATCTCTACCGTGACGTCACGACGCTAGCAGTTGCTGGAAACAGTTCTATAAATTCTAAAAGGATTTTTTTAAATGGAAAGTTTTAGGCAAGTTTTAGGGTTTGGGTTAGGTATAGCTATAGAATATAGAATGTTAATTTTAGCTTTTTTTAAGGACGTGCATTAACAGCAAAGATGGCCGCCGATAATGACAGCGACGTCACAGTCGAGATTCTACATGTTAACCCAAGCTAAAATTAGGGCACTACTCAAGAGAGATACCTTCTCTTTGTTATGATATCTGTTTGGCATATAATATAATTGGTACTTTCGAATAATTTGTCAAGGGAGGCTACTATGTTTTTTTTATCCAAAGTTGAATTCCGCTGGAGATCCAAGGTTTTAATTTTTCAAGGAGGGTGTATATTAATTAATAAATCAGTGCTTTTGACACAAAGCTTAGTTCCTATTCCCCTTTCAGGTCTATCAATTTGAAATACATGAATGTTGGCCTACATTTTAATTTTAAAGAAAGGTTTCTTTTTTTTTTGGTTGTATTTTCAATCTACCAGTATTTTGGAATTAAAAGGTCACTATATTGCATCTTTGACTCAAAATGTTTGTTGAAATCTAAATTCACCATCTATCATATTAAATCTCCATCAGCACCATCTATTTCTGTTCTAATTTTCACTGAGCTAGGTATGATGTTTGTCGTTCTTTTTTTTCATTTTGAATGACATGACCCTTCTTTATGTGACATGCCCCCTTTTTATTGGCTCAAGTCCCGGATGCTTATAAAATTTTCAATTATTTTTAGGGGTCTACCCATAAATGGCCATATATAGGCAACGATATCTGGATATTTGCAATATCAGTATCTGTAGCATTTATTGGTCCCAATATTGGTGTCACTGACAAAGATGGCAGCCAAACAATAGATATGGAGCAAATTGCCTTTTATCAATTACTTAAGTCTTTACCTAGAGTAGAATTTTACAAAATATTTTTCTGTAGGACCTCAACATGTCAAAGTCACCTATATTCTGAGCAGTGATCAAAATAAATAATTCATAATTTATTTGAACTTTGATATAAGAGGGGGGTATAGTGATTTCTAGAAAGCTTGTCCTCAAGGAACTTGAGTTGATGGTTTGCTGCTGTTATTAGAAAGAAGAGTTTTAATTAAGTTACTTCATTTTTTATGTAATAATAAATCAGCTCAACTTCAAGGTCCAGAAGTGGATCTAGATCTTCATCTTCCGGAAGTTCAAGCTCGGGAAGTTCAAGCTCAGGGAGCTCATCTCGTTCTGGTAGTTCCAGTTCTAGCCGATCTTCAAGCAGTGATAGCAGCCGCAGTCGGGGAAGAGACCGCAAGCAGAGAACAGAGTCAGTATTGAATAATTACTCATCTTCATTGCTTTGTTCAGAAATCATATATAGTTTTAATAATAACTTTTAAGGTTTTCAAAGTTGAAATATTGTAATTTTTTTAATTGATTTTTATTTATAGGGCTGCGAAATTAACTATTAATTTCTTGATTAATCAGTAAAATTATTTTAATCAATAATATAGCGATTAAAATTAAAGAAAATGTTTTGATTTTTTTTCTCCAGATTTTTTAATTAATAATAGTTTGGTCTTTTTTAACGTACAAACTTCTTCATTTAAAAAAAAAAGATTTTTAAATTGTAAACATTAAAATAAGCTGTTATATAAGGAAAATGATATAAAAAATTTAACATTTTATTTACTTTAATTAACAATAACAAAATTTAAATTCATTGACATTATATTGAACTACTTATATGTAAATATATTTCCTAACAATATTAATTTTTTTCTTATTAAATACTAAAGCTATGAGCGTTTTAAAAAATTCCCTAGAAGGACACAAAATGTGAAGAAAAACAACATAGCGAAAAAAGTGATTACAAGGTCCTAGAAAAAAGCAAAACTTTTGAACCACTCAGGATAAAAAGATGATCTTTATGTTTTTGTTAATTATCAAACAATTTCTATACAGCTGAATTACTTTAATATTTAAAAAAATTAATTAGAAATTTCAATCCAAGTGCCTAAATTTAAATGCATTATTTTTATTGAAAACTTTGTTTTAAAAATGTATACTGATTTTTTATTTTTGTATAGTTACATATTAAGTTCAACTAAAACTTGTAAAATTTTAATTACAAATCCTGACTCTTTTTTAAAAAAATTTTTAAAAAATAAGTTTTCAATTATAATTTTTTTTACAACTCATTGGACCTTTATGCGACATGCCTTAAAATAACACTTGGGGAATGACTTAGCTATATTTTCCACTGTTAATATGCAGTTTTTTACCATTGTATGCATAACTTTGATATCATTTTTTGTGTCGATTTTAAAAAAAACAAAATTTAGTTCAGAATATTATTTTTAAATGTTTTAAGACACAGGAAATAACTCACTATAAACAAAAAATGTCAATTGCCTGTTTTGTTACTTCCCTTTAATGACATCATACATCTTCATTTTTAGCATAAATCGTCGACAGCCCTAATTTTGTATAATGGTGTAACATAAATTATAAATCTTTGTAAAACCTTCAAATACCTGTTTCCAGATACAGTATCCATATTATCAATTTCTTTCAGAACCCCAAAGCGCAAAAAGAGGAGCCCAACACCAAAACCAACTAAAGTTCATGTTGGCCATTTAACACGAAATGTCACTAAGGATCATATACAAGAAATTTTCTCACTTTATGGTGTCATAAAAAATATTGACATGCCAATGGACAGGATCCATGCCCATTTCAACAGGGGCACAGTATACATAGAGTATGAGTCCCCCGAAGAGGCAGCAAAGGCTATTAAATTTATGGATGGAGGTAAGAATTAAAGAAATGTTGTTTCATTTGAATTGTAAAAACAAAGATCTATTAGTCAAAATGTGAAAATAAATATTATCATTTAAAATTAAAGTTGTGGAAATTAACGATTAATTTCTCAAATAATCGTTAAAAAATAATTTACAAATAAGTGGGAGACTAAAAGAAAATAATAATAATAATAAGTAGCGGCTGATAAATGCTAAATTTCCTGGCGCTTACACAAAAATTTTGGTTTATGTGAATGTTCACAATGTTGATAAAGTTTGCTTACCATGGCTCCAACACTTCTTACCATGGCTCCAACACTTCACCTACTTATCAAACCAAAAGAAAAGCGTATTAATCTAATGGCAGTATTGGAGTCTGACTCAGAGACAGAAAATGACGACAGCTCTTCTGATGAACTTCTGAGTTACTAAATGGAGATGGAAGTCTGAATCCATTAACCCTCTACAATCCCATGTGACTGATTTTTCAGCTTGGCTGGTTTTATTGTCAATCAGAGCTGCTCAACACTTGAACCAAATAATGTCAACATGCTTGTCTTTTTGTATAGTTTGTTAAAAGATGACATATGAAAGACACATTGCAGTGTTATTTCGATTTTCAACAAAAACATCATAAGTTAATGATTAGATTTTAATTCATTGTTAACAGCCTTATTTAAAATATTTTATAAATTTTCTCTGGGTGGGTTGAAGTCTGCCCATGAGTGATATACCCCTTCTGGTGCACCTTCTTTTCAGTAGGGAAGTTTTTGTTAAAATGGGCTACAATGAAATCTTTAAGAGTTTAAGACTCGTATGTGAGTTTATATGTAGCAATTAATAGTTAAAGGAAAAACTATTCTCATTAGTATTAATTTAACTTTAACTTAAGTTCAGACTTTTAAGGGCATGGTTCACTAATACTTGATTGGTGTTATTGAGATCAAAATAAATGTTTATTAAAAATATCTTGTAGGTCAAATTGATGGACAAGAAGTTACTGCTGCTGCCGTACATGTTCAACGCAACCCTGTTCGCCCCCCAGCTCGCCGCAGCCCACCCAGGCGTGGTGGCCCACCACCTAGATGGAGAGCATCCCCACCCAGATTTAACAGAGACAGGCGAAGGTATATTCTACTCTGGGAAGATGGTTAATATTTTAATGGGATTTTTTATATATTCAGCATCCTTCCGTCTTGCAAGACGATGGTGCATCACCGTTGGGTTGGGTTGCATTCTCTCGGGTGGCTGTGCAGTCTTATCCTTGAGTGACAGTCTTTACCACAGTTTTTACACACGAGTTCTGTGCTTCCAAATGTTTTGGCCTTTCTCCTAGCTCTTCTGTCTGCAGCCTCCTCCACCCTTCGCTCCTCGGCTACTATGACGCCCTATTTGACAACTCTGCGCCACGTAGATCGGTCTTCTGCCTTACACTTGGGGTCACATGTATGTATTTTGGCTGCTTTCATGTCCCTTTGACAGACATCTTTAAATCGCAGGCGTGGGCGACCTGTTTTCCTCTTTCCCGAAGCAAGTACATCATATAGGAGGTTCTTCGGGATGAGGCTGGGGCTCATTCTTTTAACATGTCCTAGCCACCTCAGGCATCTTTCACTAAGGCTTGAGAACATGCTTTGGGTTATTAGGACCTCACTATTAGTCACTTTGTCTTGCCATTTAATACCAAGGATACTCCACAGGCATCTCAAATGGAAGCTGTTAAGCTTACGCTCTTGTGATGTATAAGTGGTCCATGTCTCGCTCCCATATAGTAGTGTACTGATGACACAGGCATCTCAAATGGAAGCTATTAATCTTGTACAAGTGGTCCACGTCTCACTCCCGTAAAGTAGTATACTGATGACACAGGCTCGATAGACGCACAGTTTGGTTTTCTCTGTTAGATTGGTGTTTTGCCAGACCCGCTTATTTAGTTTAGCCATTGTGGCAGCTGCATTGCCATTTCTGCTTTTTATTTCTTTTTCAATGGACAGTGTATTGGAGACCTTGGATCCCAAGTAAGTGAAGCTGTCCACAACCTCCAAGTTTTCATTATCGATATTTATGGTAGGAGGAGGTCGAGTGTCTTGGGCCATGATGTTTGTCTTTTTCAAGCTGATTTGCAGACCAAATTCTTTCCAGGCATTGGAGAAGCTTGACATGAGTTGTTGCAAACCAGTTTCTGTATGTGCTGTTAGTGCCACATCATCCGCAAATAGTAGCTCACGAATTAGGACATCTGTTGTTTTGGTCTTGGCTCGGAGGCGGGCAGTGTTGAAAAGTTCTCCATCAGCTCTGGTGACGAAGCTAAGACTGGTTATATTTTAAAGTTGACAAGTGTATACTGGGAAAAGAGAGGTGAGCTCCAAGAAAGGATTGGGCTATGATTTTGTCATTTGCTGACATGTAGCGTCTTCTGTTGTGCCACAATTAGGCTGAACTGCAAGGGATTACCTCTAAATAAATCAAAACAATGCCTTCCAGTTAACTGATTTGACCAGATGAAAGACAGGAGAATGGAAGTTCAAATTTCAAGCAGTATAAATACATCAACTCAAAGATATTTGAGGTTGACCTAGAAGACCAGTACCAGGCTTATTATCCTGTTGGTAGACAAAGCCATATTTGGTGGAGGGATCTCTTCTGGTAACTGAGAACTTGATCATTAAAGGTTATCTACTAATAAGAAGATGACACCTAATTACCTCAGGCTAAAATCCAAGCTTGCTCCACAAGTATTGTTGATGACAACAGTAACTATGTCAAATAAGTCTTACCATAATGAAGCAAACAAGTCTATTTTACAGGGGCCATTCAGTCTCAGCATATGGGCTATACGATGCCTGGCAGAAAAAGAAAATGCTACCCCTGTTTTGAGGTTTTGGCATAAATGCCCAGCTGCTGAGCCAGAGACAAATAAAGGATGATATTAGTGTCAAGTGTAGCTGGTGAGCCAGAGACAAATAAAGGATGATATTAGTGTCAAGTGTAGCTGGTGAGCCAGAGACAAATAAAGGATGATATTAGTGTCAAGTGTAAACGGATGGTAAACATTGCTATAACACATCATGACATCATGAAAAGATAAACTTTGCTGGATTTAAAAAAATTATTTTAAAAAAAGATTAAAATTCAAAATCTTATTTAAATTTTATTTTTTCTTGTACTTACTAAACAGATAGCGCAACAAAAAATCTAGGGTGTGCTCTTGTTCTAGCTCGTATTGATTACTGCAATTCTCTTCTGTCAGGTGCGCCAAAACAATGCATTGAAAAACTACAGAGAGTTCAAAATTCAGCTGCCAGATTAGTTCTGAAGGCAAAAAAACATGACCATGTTACTCCACTACTATACTCACTTCATTGGCTACCCATACAAGCCCGAATTGATTACAAACTGGCCGTTCTGTGTCACAAATTCTTTTCTGATTCATGCCCTTCCTATCTTGCTGAACTTTTGTCGGTCTACTCACCAAGTCGTCAGCTACACTCTTCTGCAGACACATGCATTCTCCGTGTTCCTAAGACACGCACTAAAACATTAGGCGAAAAGTCATTTTCTTTTTGTGCAGCCAAACAATGGAATTCTCTACCATTACACATCCGTAGTATTTCAACTACTTAGTCCTTCAAGACTGCACTTAAGACACATCTTTTCAAAATTTATTTTCCAAATTAATGAAACAACATTTCTTTTAATGACTAATGTAGCTGATGTATAACGTATTGTCATTTATGTAGTTAGTATGATATGAATGTTTATTTAATTAATATATGTATTGTTACCTCCATGTAAAGCGCTGTGAACCCGGCTCCTAGCTGGGATACAGCGCTATATAAATTATCATTTTATTATTATTTATTACTTCTAATTGTTTATTTTTTTTAAATTTCCCAGTGTGTTTCTATTTTTAAAGATATGTATCAAAAGAGTTAAGCTAAAGTAAATAGGAAGTGGGGACTGTGGAGAGAGTGCTTTAGATTGTCCTATTGAATTGAATTAAAAATTATTATCCAGTAAAAATTTGAATTAAAATATGTCATTACATGATTATACATTCTTACCTAGGTCTCCCCCAAGACGTAGCCCTCCAAGACGACGCTCAAGGTCACCAGTTGGACGGCGCAGGCATAGTAGGTCAAGTTCCAGTTCATCACGTTAATTCCGTATTGTTCAATAAATGTTTGATTATTTTGTGGTTTTAATGGAAATTTATATTAAAGTTTTTAAAAGTTTTTACAAGTTGTTGTATCATTTATTCATTTTTGTATTTGACAAACTGCAATTAACTTCTGCCTGGAATTGGAGCTCAATAGCCATTATCAAAATATAAGTCAAGATTTAATTTTCTCAACCTCACAACTCATCAATTTTTAGTCTTAAACTTAAACCAGTGATTTTTATAGAAATTTTAAAAAATTTAGTTACATAATAGATATTTAAAACAGTAACTTGATTGAAATGGCTTGTAAAATTATTTTTAAATTGCACAATTTGAATCTCAACTTATTTAGCGCCATTTAAAATGATGCAACAGAATAAAAGAACGTAGCATTTCTGGTTACCACTGTATATACTCGAGTATAAGTCGAGTTTTTTGGTCCAAATTTCAAGGTGAAAATTCAGATATTGACTTATACATGCTTAACTCATTTTATAGACGCCATGAGTTTACCATAGGTATATCTTATGAAATGCAAACTTCCACTTTTCAAGTGACTTGATCAGTGGGTTGACTTACTTATACTTGAGATCGACTCGAATATATATGGTAGATAATATGTTTGATAATGCAATTAGGCAAGGTAGAAAGCCGAAACTTATCATTCCTTCTACTTTGATCAGTAACATTTACTTGAAAAACACATTTTAAAAAAAATTTCCATTTTCCAGACTATCTTTGGGTACAAGATAACATTTTAAGGGTTGTTAGTAACTCCAGCTTGAATAAGAATATGAGTCCTTGAGTTTTTATTTTGGTATATCTGCAACTAAATGTAAAAGGGGATAGAAATGGGGACAATGCTGAAGTTTGTAGAAGATAAACATGGGTAAGTTGTGGCACACCAAAGACTTGTGTCTTCACCATTGCAAGCTTATAAAATAAATAATAACAATATAGAATTGAGATTCCCCTACCTTATAACTTACAATTGTTTCTTGAAAAAATGCCACCATCCATCTATACCTGCCTATTTTCACCCTATCATCAAAATCACATTTCGACATTATGGTTAGACTATTTTTTTTTAAAATGTACCTTTTCACAACTATCTACTTCTTCCCTGTTTAGATGCTCTAGTACATTTTCTCAAATTCATTATCTTGTCTATATCAACTTTGCCTGTCTTGAGGATGAATTTTAGGACAAGGCACTAGAAATGATTACCATTTCCAGGTTCAACCCTGAAACTATCAATAATTCTTCAGTGGCTTACAAGTCATTTGAGCCCATGATCTTCAATAATTATGTTTTATCTACCATGGTACAAGTTATTCTCAAATACTATCACAATAAAAACCTTACCATACTTTCTTTCCAAATCCCCCCCCCCCCACACACAAATGATTTTAAGGGAGACAAATTACTGTATATACTCGTTCCATAGCTCTAGCTCGTTGGTTCATAAGCTGACCCCCCCCCCCCCCCCCCTTTTGGAAGAGAAAAGAATTAAAAGTGTGTAACAGGCTCTAAAGCCGACCCCCTAAAAATAATAGGACAGCGTAAAAAAATAGTAAAGATCTTTTAAAACTATACTAGTAAATTGGTCATTATGATTGTTTACTTTGTATTTGTATTATCTATATTTGTTTTTGTGCTCTTTGTTAATTAGGAAAGAGTTAATGGTATTTTTTTCTTCTTTGGTAAACAGTGGCGAAAGCACCTACATTAAAATTAGTTTTTGAAAACAAATTTTGTAAAAAGTTATTAAAACCTTCACAAAAATAAAATGAATAAATAAGATAAGTGCAGATGTTTAATAATATTTTATAGATACTGGTAGAGCAGTCGAATCTTGTAGAAAAGGACCTTAATGATCTACAATAACACCGATATGAAATGTACATGCAGAAATCATTTAAGACCCGCTCGTCAGCCGAACCACCCCCCCCCCCACCCTTTAGATTTTGTCCAGAAAAGGTCGGTTTTAGAACTAGTAGAAATGGTGCATAATTTTATTTTGGGAGACATCCATCACAAAACTTCCGGTTATTTCAGCCAGATGAAAAGATGTTTATTCATCTACATTTTCACTATCGTGTGCATAGGCTGCTGCATGAATCTATTGAAGTTGAAGGAGATGGCAACACAATTGGAATGTCTTACTTCAACTTGTAGTGTGACCATAAGGGCTGTACTGTAAAGAGTTATCAATTAGTTCTTGTTTTCTATGACTATAAACAAGCTCTACAGGGTTGACTTAAGAGAAGAGAAAGTCATTCAGAATTGGACCATAACAGTTTAATGTCTTTCAGTAGTTGTATCTCATCTCCAGCCACCACTTCCTTTTCCTCATGTATTACAATTTCATGCCAGCTAAGTTTTTTTAACTTGATTAGCTCAACAGGGGTGCTTGGTTTGTTGATTTTCTCCTATTTTACCACGTTTTTCTTAGTTTGCTTTCTTGTCTGTCTTTCCGGGGCAAAAATTGAATTCCTTTTTTGAACCACTTCTGATCATCCAATTTTGATGAAATTTTGCATGCATACTTGATTCACATGACAATTTAATATTTCATTAATTATAGTACTCAATTCTACTTAATTATAGTAATTATACTAAAAATAAAGATGTATGACGTCATTAACATGAAAATTTCACGGGAAGTAACATAACCAGGGAATTTTCATTTTTTTAGTTATTTCCCATGTCTTAAAGACATTAAATTTGAACTAAAAAGTATAAAATAAAAATATTTTTAAAAAAGTTTTTAAGATACCACGTTTTGTGAACTAAAAAGAAGAAAATAAATTTTTTCTTGGGCTATGTTGGAACTTCCCTTCCCCTGGGCTGAGCCAAAACTGTTTTGTTGGATGCACATTGTGGACATTTTGTACATACACACTCTTACACACCAAAATATTTTCGAACTGAAAACGTGGGGCGTATCATATATAGACTGTGGAGGAATTTGAAACTGAAAAGTTTAATGTAATAGCATTAATAGACCAAATTTCAGCCGAATGCGCCCGACGTTTTCAGTTCGAAAATATTTTGGTGTGTAAGAGTGTGTATGTACAAAATGTCCACAATGTGCATCCAACAAAACAGTTCTGGCTCAGCCCAGGGGAAGGGAAGTTCCAACATAGCCCAAGAAAAAATTTATTTTCTTCTTTTTAGTTCACAAAACGTGGTATCTTAAAAACTTTTTTAAAAATATTTTTATTTGTTATAGTTTTGGAAATTTCTCAGACAGTAATAGTAATAGGAAAAGCTGTTCATTTTTCCCCATTTACAAAACAAATATCTTTTTTTAAATTTTAAAAATAAAAACTTTGACATATTACAAACTATCTTTATTGATGAAAATGACAATGATAAATGAACATGAAGAGCTGCCCACAATCATACAACATTTAAATCTTACATTTTTTCTCGAAAATGATGTCTTGAGGAATATATTAAATTTGTGTAAAATACAAGTTCATAACTCATGAGTTGTTGAAAAGAATTCTTCATGCATACTAGAAAAAAATGTACAATAATTTAATAAATAACACAGACATCACCTCCACAAATGAGCATTGGAGAGGGGTGCAAACACAGAACAGATATCAGTATTTATAGGAATAAAAAAATAAATTGTCTTTATAGCATTCGATTTTAGGAAATAAAATGTTAAAACACCTTTTTATTGTGAAAAAAAATATACCTACGATTATTTCCAGCACAAATTAATTTTGATTTGAAATAACCTTTTGAGTAGAGTAAATCTTTTATTTGATCAGCTTTGTATTAATGACACAAGGACTCATCAGAATGAAAACTACTTGTATAATGAAAATATAAAAAATTGGGTTCTGATTGTATATAAATTAAGACCACAAAGGAAAAACGAAATGGGTCACAAATGTCATATCCCTATCTCTTTTGTCCTAATGCCCAGTTAAATTAGTATATAGTTTTTTTTAAGGAAGTCAAGGCTAAAATAAACCATATGTAATGAAAAGGCACTACAAGTTTTTAAAAAATTAATTAATTATTTTAAAATGGATTAATTCTTTTCCTCGTGGTCCGAAATTGTATTCCTCTAAGCATATGTCCAGTGCATATACAGCATTCAGTCAACATCTGACAGTAGAAGCTCTCATGTCACTCCCAAACATAAGGTTATGCCATCTATTAAAAGTATACATATTTAAATAGGACATGATGAATAAATAGAATGCTTCCAGATTGCAATGGGTATAACATGGTGAGTGGTCACAAACGCTTTAATGTTTTCTTTTTATCACGTTTCTTTTTATCTAACAGCTTTTTATCTCCTGCATGCTTTTTGGCCAAAGGGCCATCTGTTGTCTTGTCTTCTGAAGAGCAATTATCTTCTGTAACTCTGAAAAATACAAAAGTTGCAAAATAATTGGGAGAATTTTGTGTAAAACTGAAAAACTTTAACGTAAGCCTGAATACATCTCAGCCATTTGCACTACCACAAAAGTTAAAAAACAAATTCAATATATTGCATTTAATAAGGTTGGTACGATAACTTTAAGGACCTGTTAACTGTAACAATTTTAGCAACTATCTGACTCATCCGCCTTGCATCATGAATTGTTAACATCATGGTAACTTGTGTTGCACGATGCCTAACGGTGATGCACCATCGTCTCGCGAGATGGAAGGATGCCGAATAGACGATGCTTATTAACTAAGTTTCACACAGCCAAACAAAAAAATTGTGTGCCAAGCTAAGGAGTAAAAGGTGATCCTGTGAATGAATTTTTTAAAATGCTTATTATTTTTCAATTATAATTATATACCTCAGAGGTTTCGCATGAATTTCAGTAAACATTTTTGCCCGTTGGGAGTAGTCTTCATACTGCTCAAGCAACAACTTCCCTGCTTCAGCATTCAAGGCAGACTCAGGGTTAGGCACAATCAGCAAGCATTTTACTGTCTGAAATGTCCAATATAAATGATATTGGTATTAGAATAGATGATATCTAAGCAAATTATAATCAAAATCGTTCCAGTCATAACAATACACAACTAAGACAAATGTATAACTCACCAATAAAATCATAACAATGGACTCATCACTTATAGAATGAAACTAAGACAAATGTATAACTCACCAATAAAATGTGTTTAATGCCTAACTCTGGTTTCCAATCTTTTTTTAATGTGTTAACACAAATTTCTCCATTGCTGGAAACATTAGGATGAAAAATTTTTGTAAGGAAGAATGCCTTAGGTGGTTCTGAAGGGAAATTGTTACCAAGAACAAGTTTCATTCTGAAAGTACCGCCTGAATAAGGAGTGCCAGCTGAAACAAACAAAAATTATATAGGGTTAAATATACATGAAATAAAGAAAGGCTCAAGCTGTTAGCCTTACTTTAAAAAAAAAAGTTAATTAACGGTTGAGTTGTTTTTCAGATCTATTAAAATAAATGATAGCTTGTGTTGTACCATCCTCACTCCATGTGTTGTTCTCTTACCATTATCAACCCTTCTCTTGACTGGGAAAAATGGTTTCAATTTGAATTTTGCTCTAAATGGAAATTTGAGAATACACCTGAGTGATTAAATTTTTTAATTATTTGCTTTAGTGTTTCCAAACAAAATCCTGATAAATACACATTCTGCTTTCCCCATGTCAAGATATTGCCTGTATCAAGATATTGCCCATATCAAGATATTTCCTATATCAAGATAGTGCCCATATCAAGATATTGCCTATATCAAGATATTTCCCATATCAAGATATTGCCTATATCAAGATATTTCCCATATCAAGATATTGCCTATATCAAGATAGTGCCCATATCAAGACATTGCCTATATCAAGATATTTCCCATATCAAGATATTGCCTATATCAAGATATTTCCCATATCAAGATATTGCCTATATCAAGATATTTCCTATATCAAGATATTTCCCATATCAAGATATTGCCTATATCAATAGTTGCTGTGTTCACATTGCGGCTCGCAAACAATTTATGCAATGAAAACTTTTGTTTAAAAATATATTAAAAATAAATGAAAGTTTTGAAAATAATCTTGACCAAAACAAGGGATTGAAAATGATAAGGACTTGATCTGAATTAAGAAAAGGCAAGCTTGCTGATTTTGAGTCTGGAAAGTGTCAGCAACAAACACTACTGTCTGCTTTAAGGAAAGAACGTGTCACTTAACTGAGGTAAGTTATGCCATCATTTTCATTTATGATATTGCTCATGCCAAATGGCATTATTCTGACTAAACTTCTCTAGCTACCTACAAATTTATTGAAAATTTTTAATAAGTCTGTATGTAGTGTGTTTTTATTAATAAATTTTAAATATTTGTTATTTGTGTAACTTTAACGCATACATTTCTTCAACAAACAGCGTTAAAACAATTGAATTATTTAAATCATTAAATTTGGATTAAAAATAATTTTAAAAAATAAATCACTAAAGGAATTTCTAGTGGTGAGTGGTGTCTTGAGCCATAGTGCTATTATGCGCCTCTCAACAATTTTTGTTATATAAAATGGAACTCAGTTACTACAGGTCTGTCCATCTCTAGCCTACATTCTTTAAACACCAAGCTTGAGACATGAGTGGAATATTAATTACTTTTATGTTCTCTTTGTGAGGAAAATACCTTCACTATTTAAACTATTATGTCAAAAGAATACTGTTTCATTACTTCTATTCATACTGAGTGGATTCAATTCATATTACAGTGTATTGCGTGGATTTATTCATAACTGAAATTACTGTGTGAATTTAATATTTAATGTTATGGTAAAGATTAATTTTAATTATCACTAGCTTTGATGTAATAAACTGATTTTCAGTTCTATTGTTAAGGGTTTCTTTACAAGCCAAATCTTAAAACTAACTAATCATAATTTATTTATAATGATATGCGATAGTAATAACATTAATTACAATACAAAATGTTTTATAAATGTTTACAAGATAATTAAAGTAATTAGTTCAGCATTTCAAAAATAACTATAAATAATATAAAAGCCCAAGTCACTCACTGTCTGTCTCCATAACGCTGAGGGACATTGTACAACAGTCCATACTAGTTAAAAAACGTGTGGTGTTTCTTGCGTAAAATATTATATGATGTCATTGTTTGAGGTTATATTTTAATTTTGGAAAAGGGAATGGTGTAAAAAGAGGATTTGTGCAAATATAATTATAAAATACTTTGTGTACGTTGCAGGAAGTTTAAAATTTTGTATGTATGAAAGAAGGCTAAGTTATAATAATAATAATAAATTGATAATTTATATAGTGCTGCATCCCAGCTTTACATGGATATAATAATACATATATTAAATAAATAAACATTCATATCATACTAACTACATAAATGACAATACATTAAACATCAGCTATGTTAATCATTAAAAGAAATGTTTCATTAATTTTGAAAATAAATTTTGAAAAGATGTGTCTTAAGTGCAGTTTTGAAGGACTTAGTAGTTGAAATACAATGGATGTGTAATGGTAGAGAATTTCATTGTTTGGCTGCTCAAAAAGAGAATGCGTTTGATTGCAGAAGAGCGTAGCTGACAACTTGGTGAGTAGACCGACAAAAGTTCAATAAGTTACTTGGGCTTTTGAAAAAAGTCAGAGCCGTAGGTGCCTTACAACCCCTGGTATAGATATATTTAAGTCTAATTCTTAAAAATATTTATTTTTAAACTTGAAAAATAGATAAATGCTTACATAAACTAATAACAATTATTATTCAGTTATAGTTTTAAAGATAACTGTTTTGATCTCACCTGGTCCTTCAATTGTGGCTTGAATATCTGTTACATCTTCATCATTCATAAAAACTTTAATGCCTTCTGGTGGATTACGACATAACCCACTTATTTCCTTTGTCACTTGACGTATAATTTGAGGGGACAGATTCTCAACATTTGAAACCTGTGTTTTAAAAACAATTCTGCATTTAATATAATAAAAATAACGTAGGTTAACAGTTTGACCCATTTGCTACTATTGCTACCAAAATCAGATTCTACGTCATTCTGGTTGATTGAATTGATTTTCTCATCTTCTATACTTGTTGATAAAGTAATCTATAATTAACAAATGGTGAAATAAGAAGATTAAGTTTAAGACTTTTAGAATTCTGTTTTTATTTAATGGTTTTTATTCTTTTACAGTTATACTGCACAAAATTTAGCTTGTAACTTAAGACATTGTTTTACACTTTTAAAGTGTTCGTGTTGGCAGTGGAATGTTGATAAAATGTGGGTGTGAATGCAATCTGGCTTATAGAAGTAGATAAATAGATTGGCTAAAAAAAAAAAAAAGCGAACAGTTCAAACAGGCCTGACAAGTCAAGACTTCATGAAACATGTGTTTTGTGACAGTGACATCTTGCCAGGCTCATACTTCTACGTCATACGTATTACATAACCTGTTTGCATGTTACCCATCTACTATAGACTTTACTTTCCAGGTGACTATAATTAAAGGATATGGCTTTGCTAGAGTTATGACATGTCGTAACGCTAATCAGGAAGCTTCTGCTACGACTAGTCTTAGTCAATATTAGCAGTAGAGACTTGGAAAGAATTAAGTCGCTCTAATATTTTAATAACTTCTTTTTTATATTTTATACGCATATATAATACAGCATTAATAGATCTGGGCTTATTTATGTGAATATTAATTCCAAAATCTAAATTTATTTAAATAGATTTAATACTGATCTACCGATTATAATTATATTGGCAGATTTTTATATACTTGTGTAAGTACTGTAAGTGATGTCGATGCCTAGTATAAAAATTTAGTGTATGAAAATGCTTTCGACTCTAGATTCACGCAGAATCGCAGAAATGTAAAACAGTTTGGTGTGGAAAAATAAAATGTATCGTGTGTAGACTTGTCATTGGAAACCATTCATCATTCATCCTCATTTTCACTCTATTACTATTGCTTTGTTCTCATTTCATATTCATTCATAAAAGTTGGCAGTGTGCAAAATTTATTTAACTATTGGTTAAAATTAACAATTTTAAGTCAAAGTTGAAGGTTTAAAAGGAGTTCCTAATGTTTTTTGTACATTTTTAAAAAGGACAGTTTGTTTTGTCATGAGTCATGTCTTAGTCTTAATGTCTATGTCTATGCAATCCTGATCTGGAACTTGTAAACAGATCTGTATTATTACTATTATCAGTATCAGAAACTTCAGCTTTTCAGAATAACTTCTAATTCTAATTGTAATTTTTGTTCTTCAACAAAAATTACAATCAACAGCACATTTATTGTCGTTGTAACAACAACAAAACTGGACGGCAGCGGGATTTTATCCCACTAGCGGATTTACCATCAAGCGCATTTAACTATTACTTTGTCTAGCAAAGCCCATGTCAAATCTCGTTTTTTAAAAATTATTTTATTTATTTATTTATAAAGGACGCTTCTATAGCGCAGTTTCTTAAAGCTCACTGCGCTTTACAAAAACACTACCAAAAATTAATAGTTGCATTCAATAATCATACATCTTACACAGTAAAAATACATGGAAGAATTTCAACATATTTTATGTTACAAAATAAAACGAAGAGGTAAAGTTCTTTTTCAATAAATATAGAAATAATAAACAATTAAGCAAGGAGACGAATAAGGAAATGAACAAGTAATAAAACAAATTATGTAACAACAAATAAGTAAACAAATAAAGAAATAAATAATTAAAACAAGTAAACCAATAAACAGAAAAACAAACACATAAAATGAATAAATAAACAAATAAACACACAAACAAACAAACATACAAACAAACAAATAAAAAATTAAAACGTTTTAGCTATTATTTGTATGAACCCTATGTCTATGTGAAACGAGTGTTANCTTGCGGCGACGCTGGAGTGTCCTCTCCAGAGGTGATGCAAGCCTGGGCGGGTATTATGGAGAATTAGCTGCTGCCCATACAGCATATCCCCCCTCTCCACGTCAATGGTGTAACCAAGGGAACGACTTGCGTCGATGCAGCTTGGCTGCCATTGGCGTCGCAGGAGCTGCCGGTATGTACATAAGTCTTATGTATAGACCGCCTGTAGGTGCTCCAATTCCTGATTTTCTTTCAGGGTTTACTCCCTTAGCCTTTCCCGCAAGGCAGGTATAGCCACAAGGCAGCGGAGGATTTGTAGTCGGAGTTTCCTTCTCCTAGATGAACTACCAGCCAAGGTTTTAACGAGCATCATCTACCCGTAGGGGTGCCAGAACCGGGGTTTGAACCCGTGACCAATTTTTATTTTAGAATTGTTTTTGTACCGCAGCGCACTAACACTTTGACCACCGCGCCCCCAACATAAAATGAATAAATAAACAAATAAACACACAAACAAACAAACATACAAACAAACAAATAAAAAATGAATAAATAAACAAATAAACACACAAACAAACAAACATACAAACAAACAAATAAAAAATTAAAACGTTTTAGCTATTATTTGTATGTTTTTCATTTAGTGTACACCAATGAAGTTTTTTTTTACCTATAAAATTCATTAATCAGCTTACAAAATACTTACATGGTAATCATGAACTTTGATTGTGAGAACTATTGTTTAGTATTAAAGTATTAGTATTAGCATAATTAAAATGCTGATACTGCATATATTTACAACCAGTCGTAGACATAATAGCAGACAACTCAAAGGGATGTTGCTAGAGTTGTATGTTACGTTGTATTGTAATTGTAGCACTAGCAAAGTATCGTTGAGTTGTC
Organism: Radix auricularia; assembly: GCA_002072015.1. Lineage (NCBI taxonomy): Eukaryota > Metazoa > Mollusca > Gastropoda > Lymnaeidae > Radix > Radix auricularia. The sequence goes on along the minus strand of MUZC01000101.1, from coordinate 125,235 downwards.
TGCCGTTGCTTAGACTTTGTCGTAGCACCAGACACTTAGATAATTAAAATACTAAAAAGTCTTCAGTTCTAGTACTAGACTACTACTAGTAGTCCTAGTAAGCCTAGTAATAGTAATAGTAAGTAGTAAGTAGTTGGTAACTTGAGTCAGTAACTGAATTTGTAATCTGAAATATTTCATTTTAAAAAAGCAAGAAAATCTATTTACTAATAACTATGCATTAAATTTTCTATCATACATAATTATACACTGAAAAGTCTTGAGTGGTTCATCACAGTCACAATTTTACTCAGTTTCGTCCTACAGTGTACAGCCTACAGTCTACAGTTTGAGTTTAGTCGTTTAGTTAGCTCAGTCAGTTCACTCCTCACAATACGGACCGAGTTTTAAAAACCAATAACTTTTGAAAAATTAAGGGAAAAAAATTCTTACATTTGACATTTTGCTGCTCCCTGATGGCTATTTTATAATTGAATTGCTATCGTATAAACACTTAAGGAGAGAAGATTCCCATATAACAAAGGTATAGTTTTGTGGGGTTTTCTCTATTGCTCGGACACGACAGTCAAGCTTCTATGTAATATGTATTATTACTCGAGAGAGGCTAACATTTCAACCAATCGAAATAAACCATTTATTCTGACACAGAATAAGATGAAAAAAATAACAAATAAAATATTTGAGCATATATTCAAATAATGTATTTTCAAAAATTATAACTAATGAAATATCATTTTATTAAATTTTTTAATTTAGATGAATATTATTATTTTCATGCATTGTCGAGAAGACCCGAGATGTAAACAAATGTTTTTCACAATCTTCGTTAAAATATCTCTCTCCAGTAAAGGTTTTTGCGAAATTAATAATATTTCAAACATTTATTATTATTTTAATTATAAATATTAAAATGTTGGCATTAATGTCAATTAAATTTCTTGAAGACGGAACACTGACGTCGCATTTCTTTACTGTTTGTCAAAAATGTGTTTGAAAAAATATTTAAAATGTAATTCTCATTTATTATTTATACATAAATTGTTTTATTTTTGATGAAAAGTTTAGTTTTAGTATTAATAGTTTATTGTATTGAAATAGATTTGTACTTTGGTATAAGCACAATCAGAATCAGTATCAACTACAACACTTTCCTTGAACATGGCTAATTTATCTACAAGTTCTCGAAAAAGAGGCCTGATGCCAAACATGGCTGAAATGTCGGTGAGTATAAACGAATTTATAAGTTAATTAAATATAGACTAATATTTAATAGACTTTCCTGTGCCTGTACTGTATTTTAATTTTTATTAATAATTTAGCCTACTTTTAATTTAATGACTTGGACTGTTGGACTATTTTAGTACTTAGTACTATTTACTATTATTTACACCATTATACTATACTATACTATACTATACTATACTATACTATGACTATACGAATAGGATTAAGATCTAAGATAAAAAAATAAAATAGTTAAGATAGTTATAGTTGAGTGCTGCTTAGGCTTAGGCTTAGGCCTTAGGTAATCATTAATCATGCAGTTCTACAAGAAGTTTAATTTTCTTGTGAGAACTTAAGTTTTTAATTATTATATGATTAAATGCATTATTACATTATATTTATTAAATTATAATTTATATATGTTTATCAACATTTATAATAAAACTCTTGTAAGAATGCAGGATTAAAAAGTTTTAACTCAAACCATGCCCATAAATATAATGTAAGTTGTAAGCGTTGGACTAGGACGCAAACTAGAAAGATTGGCGAAAAGCAGAAAAGACGTGGTTGAAATCAAGAGTCAAGACTCATCGTTCACAAGCAAATTTATTCCACTGCCAAACGATGACTGACTAACATCGTGGATCAAGCAAAAACTTAGTATTATAGTAATAAAATACTCACAATTAGTACTTGCAGCCACCTTTTTATCTGTATGCAATAACCTCAGAGGGAGTGGTAAAGCTGTGGTTCTTCCCTCTGTTTATACGTTGCATCAGCAACCACATTCAGACATATTTCGTAATTTTTTTACAGACAAAATTGCCGAAATTAGGGCTGAGATTTACAGAACGATGTTACCGCCACATAATGTATCTCCCTCTCTTGCTGTGAGGTCAAGCTTTGAAATGTTCCAGCCTCTCACAGAAAATGAGGTCAAAGCTGTTAAATTTAAAATCCATACCAAAGTCATGTTCTCTTGATCCAATCCCCACTCCATTATTGGTTGAGAGAGTCATTAGATCACTTACTCCCAACAAAAACACATATAGTAAATGAGAGTCTAACATCTGGTACTTTTCCAACGTTATGTAAATCTGCTGTAATAAAACCCATGCTGAAAAAAACAAGGGTTAGATCAAAACAATTTAAACAACTATCGACCTGTATCCAATATTATATTTCATTGGTATCTAAGTTCATTGAAAAACTTGTCTTAAAACAACTTTCTGCTGATCTTAACGACCACACTCTTCTTAGTCCCAATCAGTCTGCCTACAGACCTTCTCACAGCACAGAGACCACCCTGTTGAAGGTAGCGAATGACCTCCTACTGGCACTGGACAGTGGGAAAATCTCTATATTGGTCCTTTAAGATCTTAGTGCTGCTTTTGACACCATCAAACATTGCTAAAAACCCTGCAAAATTATTTTGGAATTTCTGGCTCAGTTCTGGCTTTGTTTCAATCATACTTATCTAACAGATCACAGGTGGTATCAGTAGATGGCTATATTTCTCACAAAATGGGGAATAAAATCATTTCTTCTTTGCAAAAGTCGACATAGTCAATGCTGAGATCTACACTGGGACAGCACCAATAGTTACAACAGAGCTGGGTGCTGTGGGAAACACTGTGGTTCGTCTTTCGACATCATGTGAGAAGGAAAAGAAAGCACATATTATCGCCATGGATCAGTACTAAAACTCAGTGACATTAGCAAGGTACATGCTGAATGAACTGCAAACAGGACTTGTTGGTACCCTTCAATAAAATAGAAAAGCTGGTGAGAGGGGAAAGTCGCTATCAATGTAAGGGCATCATAACTTGTATGGTATGGCAGGATCGGAGGCCAATTACATTCGTCTCAAACTTTCATGACCCAAAGCAAATAGGAGTAGCAAACAAAAAAAGCAAAGATGGATGAAGTTCCGATGACAGCTCGTCCTGGACTATAATTGCCACATGGGTGGTTGTGACAAAAATGATCAAATTACGTGCCTCCATTGCTCACGCTGTCATTACCTGTGTCCCGCCACCTTTTCATCAAATTTTTTATGTGGGCCTGCTCCAACTGATTTGTTATCTATGTGTCTTAACTAGAAGCAGCTGACAAAAAGCCCACTAGAAATATCCATAAAACTGTGCATTGACGAGATTGGCAATTACCACTTATCAGACCTGAGATTCCAGAAGCAACACCTTCCAATCATGTCTTCACTGTGTGCATGGAAAAACACCTTCAATACAACAGAGCACACCCTGGAGTGCCATACAAGGACAACCCAGACAAGAAGGTCAAAACCAACATCAGGTGCTCTATGTGTAAAAAAGTACCTCTGTGTAAAGCAAGGATCAACCTGCGGAGAAGACTGCTACTCCAAGGCGCAATACTGGCATCAGATGGAAGCAATGTTAAACTTATTAAACAATTATTATCTTCTAAAAAAATAATTTAAAAAATTATTTTTGTATGCAAAATTTGCTGCGCTGTAATTCTAAACTGCTGCGCAGTCTCGGTTGCTTTGCCTAAGATCCATACAGCGACTGTAATCATATGTGACTAGCACCTAACATATAACATATCGGCTTTGGCATTGTCTGCCAGGAGTTGTCAGTTTCGGGTTGTGGGCAAGTCTACGACCCTACTCGTCTGTCGACCTACGTTGAGGCCACCCCTTCTCGACAGGTGCACACACTGATAAACGTTGCAATTTTAAATGTAGTATGTAGTCTAGTATTACTACTGGTACACATTTGACAATAAGTTCAAGTCGTTTGCTCTGCTAGTGCAAAATTTGAAGCAGCTCATTTTTTGAGATATCAGTGGAAATATTTTTTTTAAAATAGTTAATTTTAAGTAATTCAAGATTCTGCAGCTTTCTTAACATTTTCATGTATTAATATTCCTTTTTTTTTTACACTAAACTCAAATGTTGGTTATATGTTAGTGCAATGCCGTCAATCTATGCAAATTATAAAAAGTAATGGGCATGCACAAAAAAACAGTACCAATAATTATGTATGCATGGCAGTGACATTGATAACAATATATAAATGTACAGACATTGCTTTATCTTTGACATAGTTTGCTGGTGGTGGTGAGTTTAGTGATGAGGTATCTGACGTAAAAAGAGATTTATATGGTTGGAAAGAAGTCCTTCTTCCTCTTGAAAGTCTTCTACTATGGCAACAACCTTTTTACCCAGCTATCATCATTGGAACAACCACATTCCTTTTTTCGTAAGTTAGTTTGAACAATCTAATTATCCGACAAATCACTCTGTAATTAATGTCTTATTATGAAGTATAATTTAAAATATGTTTATTTAATAAGCACAATTTTAAAATTTTCTTTCAGCATTGTTTGGTATACAGAAATGTCTGCCCTAACTGCCCTATCACTCTTAGGCATGATAATTGGTATCGTTGACTTCATTGTTCCATACATGGGCCCTACAATAACTGGATACAAAACATGGTATCTTCTATATTAACTTTGCTTAAAATTAATGTATAGGATGTTTTCACACAATAACTTTGGAAACTTCAAATTATTTTGTGAAATTGTAAAACATTTTTTGTCAATTTAGTTTACTATATGAATGAGTAAGGCAAGTGCCATCCACATACTATGTCATATTTTTCTCCTGTTGTATCACTTGTTGTTTTGATTCCCTGTCCCTTAAAGTATATACTTAGGTTTTCTACTCAACACACATGCCGAATATGCACCCATGTGCTAAATTTCCTAAATCCAAACACCACCCTCCAATTAACCATGTTATAGACCACAGCTTAACAAATCTCTTATTGAGTCTCAACCCCTCTGTATAGTAAAAATGTAATCTACGACTTACATATGGGCAATGTTCCCTCTAATGTTCTAAGTGCAAAGTAAAAAAAAACTTGTGTTCAAAGTTGCACAGCATCCATTTTTTGTGCAATATTTTACAAAATTTGCTGTCCGGTAACGCTTAACTGTTGTGCTGTGGTTGTCAGATATCTGCGTAGCCACACAACCTAAAGGGAGCATTTCACATGGCTAGAGAAAAAAATGACAAAAACTTGTGGCAGTTCTATGAAAATGTCTAAGAGTCTTTGAAAGTTTCCTTTTCAACTAAGTTTCTTGTGCAACTCTGTGTGGGTCTAGACACTTGTGTTTGGGAACAAGGACTATAAACCACCTTATAAACCACCATGTCAGGCTTATAAAACAAATAATAACTGTTTCAATAGGGGCCCAAGAGAGGATTCAGATTTCACAGCTATATGTGAGAAGGTGGCAGGTCTTAGACAAGAAGGAATAGATACATGGCGAGGACTATCAACAATGAGACAACATAATGCTAAATTGGTGAGGACCTAACAAAGTCAGGTTAAAAAAGACAAAGATATTTTGCGAAGAACATGTTAAGAATATTAGTTGCAGTCAGTCTCTAATCAGGTCCATTTGATTGGTTTCAGTTCTTCTTCATTGTTATGGGAATTTTGTCAACAACAGCATGGATTGGAAACCTGATTGACAATCTCGTTCTCTTCTACCTTGTTGGTCTGTAACATTATTTACTATTAGTAAAAGTCTATTTTAAAACCTTGAATATTTTACACTTTATCCTACTACTCTGTTTACCTGTTGTATTACATAGAAAAGAATCTATTGAATCAATTTTAAACCTTTCAAAACTTTAACTTTAAAAAAATTTCTTATACCTCTCATAATTAGGGACAATGTAACATGTATTATTTTACAGATAAATCACCTTATATATTCTTGTTTAGAGAATAAAATTTGAAAGTTACTATAATTTTTACATCACTAGTCACTCACTAATAGAAAAAAAAGAGGTGCAAATTCACAAAAACAGAACATATTAGCTGCTTAAAAAGTTTATTATTTTAAAATTGTATAATTTTTTATGAATGCTGACAGGGCATAACAACTTGTTTGGATTTTTATTTTAAAAGTATTTTAACTGAAGTAATTATAGACCAAATTATCTATTGAAACTTGATCTAATACCACTTAAAAAACATTTTAAAACAAAGTAATGAACTCTGTTACATTTATTCTTTTTTTTAGTTAATTTTGTCTTGCTGACACCAGGATTACGCCATCATCAACTAACCAGCAAGTACGTGCAGCCAATAGTGAAAGCTGTGAACAGAGTGGTCAAAGCCACGACTGGGAAAGAAAAAGAAAATTAAGTAACCTTTTTTTTTGGCGAGCACTTCAATTTTGAGGTCCTTATTTTTAAAGATGCTAAACTTATATTTCATAAATCGACTATAAAATATCCTGCACAACGAACAAAGCAAACAAACAGAGTGATGTTTCTTTTCTTACTGGTCAACCATATTGATCATGTTAAATGAAAATGAAAAAAAAAATCTATAAAATAAATAACTTTGAAGTGTTTTTTAAAAATATTTCAGTACTACAGCATTATTTTACAATTTTTCAAATACATCAAAGGAACAAAATTGTTATTTTGTTTGTTTTAAAATAGCTTGTTTGCTTATACATTAACTTCAAAATAAATTTGATTTAATACTTTTCAGAAAGTACCAAGTCAGTAATACAATCTTAATTGGGTACAACTCTAAATAAACTATTTGATTGGGTCACATGAAATCATTCTTGTGAAACTATGCAAGAGAATCTTTAGTAGCTTGATATTTTCAAACTATTGCTAGAAAATATTCGTTATAAAGTCATTCAAATATGGTTTGACTATTGAGGATATTTGATTATGTTATAATCATACTCTTAAAAAATCAATGAAGTTAATTTATAATGTAAATGCTGGTGATATTGTAGTTTCATTTATGAAAAGAGTTGCATGAACAAGAAAAATGAACTAAAGATTCATTGAACTGAATTACTTTACCAAATCTTCTTTGCAGACCCTAAATGTTAATGTTTTGTCTGTATTTTTTTATACAAAGAAAATACATTTGCTAACTATAAATGGTACCTAACAAAAGGAACATTGTTGACTTTGAAATTTACTGGAATCAGACAAAATTAATGGAACTAGAAATTATTTGTATCCACTTTTAACTACTGTGGGATCATTGGGTTGTCAACATCATTCATGAAGCTTTGTTTTTCAAATCAACATTTTGGTTTAAACTCTTTAAAAAACACATTTAAAGATGAAAAGATTTCAGCATATAAATACATTAGTGTCTGTTTATAAAATATGTTTTGTTAGTCAATAGTAACATATTGTAAGAAAAAGTCTCCAAGAAATGGTTAAGTTAAAATAATTTGAATTCTAGAAAAAAATTATTTTAAAAATATCAAATTATAAGATAAAATAATTTTATGATACTGTATTTGAATTAAAACTATGTAATGAAATGTCACTTTGAAGCCAAATTTTTTTTTTTTTAATAATGCTATTGAGCTTGACAACTATGAACATTTTATTTCTTCCACTAATTAATCATATAAAAGAGAGCTTAATTTTTCCAGGATATATTTATTGCCAACTTTATTCTTTTTTCTTATTAAAAATGATGTTCATGTTAACGCTAAAAGATTGTTATTTTTATATTTTGCTTTCTATAATTACCAAAGGGTTGAAGTTACAAAGAGTCTAATTCTAATGCCTTATGTATAAAGTTTTTTTTTTTGCACTCACATAACTAAGAATGCGTGTTATTTATATTGTACAATAACTATTATAATATATCGTTGTTAATAAATTATGTTTACATTTCCAAATAAAATAGTTGTAAAAATCCATTCTAATCCATGTTTAGGATGAGTGAATTTTTTAATATAAGAAGTTTATTTAGTTTAATATGTGTCTTGTTATTCTACATTTTTCCAGTGGTTAATGAATTTGAGCTCAAGTTTGAAATAAATTTGAGCTCAAGTTTGAAATAAATTTGAGCTCAAGTTTGAAATAAATTTGAGCTCAAGTTTGAAATATATTTGAGCTCAAGTTTGAAATAAATTTGAGCTCAAGTTTAAAATCCCTGCAGCTAAAGGACAATTAGTAAATTAGACTTAATGATCTCTACTAATAAAGTAAGGCCACTTGCCAAAATGTCTGCCTATTTATTAGAACTGAAAGGTCAACACTCTATTGCAATGCAAAGGTTAATGCTCTTAATTTAGTATTTTCAGTTGTGAATTATTATACATATTTTAGGACATATTATAGTAGTAGGTTCACTAATTTTAATTAAAAAATTAAATCATGTATCATTTTTAGACAAGAAACAATTTTGATTATTAAATAAATTTTAAAAGCCACTAAATGATGAAACCTTCCAACAAGAATCTCAGGGAACAGATCTTGGAATGATATATTAGGGGCATACTTCTTACTAGCCATCTCACTATTACAACTAGTTAGCCTCCAGTAAATATTGGCCAATGAATTCACTCTCTTTCTATTTCCTATCAATGTTAATCTGATACAAGGATGGGTGGTTTATGGATGTGTGCTCAGTATTTTTTGAGCTTTTCATGACTATATAAATATATTTTCTACACAATAATGTTTATTCTATCATTAAGTAGTGTGAATATGCTGTATGAGTATGAAAAAGTAGCTATGAAAGCTAAATAATTAGTTGTTAGTTTATGTATCAATGAAACATGTAATTTGAGTTTATTTATATAGTTTTGTAAAATGTATATTCAGGATGTTTTTTTTAAAAGTATATAATAAAATAAAAGGAATTTTGTTGGTGAGTAAAATGTAAATTTATCTTGAGCAATAAAGTAGGGAATAATGTTAATTGGCCAAGTATCTTTATAAAAATGCTCTTTGAAATTTATTTTTAAAAATGGTGAGGGTGATCTTTTAAAAAAAAATGATGCTTAACATTTTCCTTCACAAATGCAATATGTTGATTGTTTCATTTATCTTTCCACTTGACAAGATGTTTAACTTTTATTGTGTACAGCAGCGGTTCCAAACCTGTGGGTCGCGACCCCTTTTCAGGAAGGGTTTTCTGGGTGTCGCCAACTGTCAACTAAAAATAATCACTATAATGCAAATTTGTTGTATTTTGTAAAAACTTTATTGAAAACTTAAGTTTCCTGAAGGTCGCGGGTTATGTGGCTTTTTTTAATAAGGGGTCGCCACCCAAAAAAGGTTTTATTACTGTATTATCTTATAATAATAACAGCAACAATGAATACATGACCAGCTGATTACTATTATCATAGAGCATCAACTGTTTATTTGTTATGTCTGTATGTAATATGTTCATAGACCATCAACTGTTTATTTGGTATGTCTGTATGTAATATGTTCATAGACCATCAACTGTTTATTTGGTATGTCTGTATGTAATATGTTCATAGACCATCAACTGTTCATTTGTTATGTCTGTATGTAATATGTTCATAGACCATCAACTGTTTATTTGGTATGTCTGTATGTAATATGTTCATAGACCATAAACTGTGTATTTGGTATGTCTGTATGTAATATGTTCATAGACCATCAACTGTTTATTTGGTATGTCTGTATGTAATATGTTCATAGACCATCAACTGTTTATTTGTTATGTCTGTATGTTATATTTTCAATGTCAGTATTTTCCCTTGGACTTGCAATACTGGTAACCTTCCAAAAATTCAGTACAAAATTCTTTTGCTTTCATTTAGCATATTCAGCTATTTATTTTTTAAATTGATTTCCAATGCCTTTATATTAATTGATTTAATCTAACAGTCATGGGTAATCAGTCATCCTATGATTCATAGGATATTAGAGTAAAAGTTGTTAGCCCATGTTTTTATGGGTCAAAGTTAGTGGATATACTGAACAGTGTAAAAATATACTGTTAAAGAGTGATTTATTCTAAATTGAAATTAATTGTAGTTTTTAAAAGTAAAGAGGTATTGGAAACAGTCTGTGTTAATGCTCCGTATTTAGTCATCTTTGGTAACTAAAAATTATTTTTTCTCTCATAGAATTTTTATTACTAAAGTGACCTCTAGGAAATCTAAAAGAATTCAAAATATTTATTTACATTTTTCAGTATTAATCCCTAGACAATGTTAGCCTTTCATTACTTGTGTATTTGCAAGTCCTAAATAGATTTCTGATGTGATTGATATTCTTGTTGAGTACTGTTGTGTAGTTTACGGGTTAACATACAATTAAATTGATTGATTTGGTTCTTTTCTTTTGTTGGTTTGTTGCACTAGTTGAACAGAAATATAGTTTCTTTATATTTAAGAATTTGTTACAGCTTTCATGTAAATAACAGCTTTGTTCATATTTGAGAATTAAATAAACAGCATACTTATGTACTCTTAAACTTTTCCTTCTCATATCTGTTTTAAAATAATAATTTATTTAAAGTGAAATTTATAAATGCCCTTAATTATATACTTTTTAACAGAAGATATTAACAATTTTAAGGATATACAATTTATTATCACTTTTGGCAGCACAAAAACTAAAGGAGACAGCATTGTTCAAGATAAACAGTTACTTATTTTGGGAAATCACTTTTTAAACATGAAAATTAACATCATATAAAAAAACATGTAGAAAAACCAAAAGGCTAAAGTCACTAACTAATATTCACATAGTGTATTTAAAAGTCTTCACCAAGAAAATATTTCTTCCAAAAGCAAAAGAAAACGATAAGAAAACCATAAATTGAAACTGAATTAAATATTTAGTATTTTTCAAGAGGAAAATAATTGCCATAATTTTTGTACATTACAAAAAAAACTCAAAATTATTATATAATAATACAGTCGAAACCGCTTAAGTCGACTGCGTTGGGGTATGAAAAATGGCATCGACATAACCGATGATCGAGTTAAAGCGAAAACCAATATGGCGCAAAATAATAACATGCGCTTGAAATTTCTTTATGTACGTGTTGTGCGTTAATTAGTGATGGGACGATTAATCAGAATCGTATCGGAATATC
>MUZC01000101.1:66547-113593 GCA_002072015.1 Radix auricularia | reverse complement strand
GTCTGTTATATTATATATTTTAAAATCTGGGGAGCCTTGTTTACAGTAAGCAGCCTATGATTTTGGTATCGTCCCATCACTAGCGTTAATAAATGATAATGTTCATGCACATGTTTTTGGAGTTTTTTTTAACACAACAGCATTGCCGTTATTTGTTTTATGAAGCTATCGGCATGCTATAAAATTGTACATACATGTTTACCAACAACAAAAGGTATATGTGCACCAACTGAAAGCAGAAATTTACAAATTTAAAATAAAAACCAACGTCGATTATCGATAAGAACTTTCATTATTCTCCAACACATCTCTGAAACGTATCGTATGTATGCAGTTACTTTGGTTTCTTTAAAAAGTCTATAATGCTTTGTTGTTTTTTGCCTTTAATCGTCTGCTGATACTTTTTCGTGGCCTTGATGGCTATAAAATAACTAAGAATTTCAAAAGCCGGCGATTGCCATAGTACCAGAAGCAACACAGCGCTGAGAGCAAAACGCAAGTGGGCTGTGACATCACCAGCAGACCCTGGTGAGGCAGAAACTTTGGTCCCTTCCCTTGGTTATAAAAAAATCATAGCTAACATTTTCAAAAGCTGGCGATTGGTCATGGGGATCGAGATAACCAATGTTAAGTGGCAAATTTGACCCTTTTTTGTGCTCATGTTATGAGGTTTCGGCGACTTAAAAAAAATCGAATTAAACGACGAGAAAATGCTAAGACAAAGAGAGAATTTGGCGGTTCCAATAAAAAACGTCGACATAATAGGGTGGTCGAGCTAACCGAGCTCGAGGTAAGTGGGTTCAACTGTATAATACATTTTATTTAAAAATCAATATTTCTCTAAACATAAGTTCTTCTCTATCTTTGCAATTTACACATAAAAATATATTTTCTAGATGGCAAAAAATTCAAAGCACTTTAAAATCCTAAATTACAACAATATGCATTATATGTGAATGACCATTTGAAAATAGATATGTAATTATTTAACCCTTAACTTGGTTTAGGATTTCAACCAACTCCATTCATCCTAATAATACTTTGAACTCATCATTGATTTTTTTGGGTTGAAATATTAATTTTAATATCAACAACAGAGGTAGAAAATTTATGGCACAAAGAACATTAAACGCGGAACCTACTTTAATTAGTGATTAAATCATTAATCATAGGCATTTCATTATTTTTATCAACATATTGCCATTTAATTGCTTTGGAAAATTTATTTGATAATGTAAATACTTGAAGAAAATCTGAAAGACAAGCTCCTTTACTTTTACACCAGTTGATATAAATGCTTTATATTTTGAACATCATCATAACAGACTTTTGTTAACTTCCATCAAAAACAAGTCTTATATTTTTCACAAATGTTGCTGAAGACGACATGTTGTTACTCTTTGTCATGAAATAGACAGCAGAAGCAAATCCCATACCGACTGCTGCCCAGGTTAACCAGTTTGTCCTCGTGTGTGGGCTATTGGAATTATCTTCAGAAAGATGTAACACATCAGGATCAGGTGAGGCGACAATCAATGGCCGAAGATGATAAAGAACCTACAATAACATGAAACACATTATAATCAATGGCCGAAGATGATGATGATAAAGAACCTACAATAACATGGAACACATTACAATCAATGGCCGAAGATGATGATGATAAAGAACCTACAATAACATGGAACACATTACAATCAATGGCCGAAGATGAAGATGATAAAGAACCTACAATAACATAGAACACATTACAATCAATGGCCGAAGATGATAAAGAACCTACAATAACATGGAACACATTACAATCAATGGCCAAAGATGATAAAGAACCTACAATAACATGGAACACATTACAATCAATGGCCGAAGATGATGATGATAAAGAACCTACAATAACATGGAACACATTACAATCAATGGCCGAAGATGATAAAGAACCTACAATAACATAGAACACATTACAATCAATGGCCGAAGATGATATAGAACCTACAATAACATAGAACACATTACAATCAATGGCCGAAGATGATATAGAACCTACAATATCATAGAACACATTAAGATACACTTTTATTTTTAATAGGTAAATTTGAAAATAATTTTAATTAGAAATCATTTATTCTTGTTATTTTTGGTAGTTACTGTTTCAATGAAATTTGAATTTAAATGATTCAAGTTTTGTCTTTTTTCTTGCTTTTAGTTCTGAGAACTAATATTGAAATAGAATCAAATGAAAAGATAGAAAATACGATTTTTCCATTGCACAAACAGCTTTAATTATATTTTTGAATAAGGTTGTTGGGACCGCTTGTTTTAGAGCACCAGTTAACCTTTTCAATAAAAGACAAGTTACCTATCCGTCAGCAGTAAACAGTGATGATAATTGAATGTTGGAAAAGGAATACATAGTATTTGAATAGCACATATTTTTTAATTGTCACTTACTGGGATTATATTTAAATTGAAATTTAAAGGGGTTTCTTTTGATGTTTTTTCAAGGTTTTGAGGCCATTCATTTTTGAGGACTAGTTATTCATTCAAGATAAGGCCATTGAACATAAAACATCAGTTAATGGTAGCCTGATATTTTACTTAGTTTTTAAACTCCACCAGGGGATGAAAAAAAATTAGTAACACTCGCCCCGCACTGCCTGTGACATGTAGTTTATTTCTCTTGTGTGGTGTGCCTAACAACACAGTGGGGAAAATAAATGAAGTGAACCAAACTGAGGAGTTAACAGTAACACAGGAATTATTTTGTTCAAGGCTTTAATATATATCATTCAACAATGATTGTACCCGAAATGAACTTTGGGTAATAAACTAATATAGAGGAACTGAAGTTAACTGGTTAACAGCCTTATTTTTTAATTTAACGGCCTAATTATGTATCTTAAATAACTTTTATCCTAAAATTAGTTGAGAAGACATTTTGTTACCTTTTTCAAATAAAAGTCTCCATTTTCGGAGACGGGGAATTTAATCATGCTACCACCATTTTATTTATTCCAGTTAAATGGGATTATCAAAATTTAATTATAGAAATGGGGTACAACTGTACTGAACACTATAACTGATTTTATTTTTAATTTAGAAGAAAACATGGCTTAAAAAAAAATAGAAGGGAATAATTATAATTGATGAAATACCTCAGTTGCTGCCCTAAAACCAGACTGTACAGCCCCATTCATGAAACCACACCAAACTGTCGCAGTTTCTGTACCTGCAAAATGAATTCTGAAAAGAAAAAATTAATAATCATAAACTGATCTTCAAGCGTGTTCATTTTTAATAATGTAATGATAAGTAGAAGAAACTGTTGCAATAAAGACACTTGCTAGTTATAATTTTTTTAAAGAAAGTAAAACTGCACTTTCAAGTGACCTGTCAAAAGGTTCCCGTAGTTCACTATTGAAGTATTTGGTAGTTCCTGGCATAAGTGACTTAAGAAAGCATCCGCCATTGAATGGTTCTTTACTCCAATCCATTTGAGAAAACTCTAAAATCTTTTGACATTCTGGACCCAGGTGATTTTCTATTAATCTCATGATAATAGCTCTACGATTTTTAGGCTGAAAGAAAAATGTTGAAAATGTTTTTAGCAAGAAAATGACACTCTTAGCATCTAATTGACACTCTTAGCTTTTAATTGACACTCTTAGCATCTAATTTCACTATTTTAAGTTCTACAGTTTTTTTGAAAACTGTTTTAAACTTCACTATGTTTTACTGTCTGGGTGTGTTTTTTTTAAAGGTTTATCATCAAAAACACTATATTGTCATGCTTTCAAGTTCAATTTTTAAAAAAAATTCATTGGTATGTAAAAGAATACCTATATATTTTACATTGGGACAATTATTCATTTATGATCAATATTTAAAAAATCATTAATTTCTTAGAAATTAAAACCAAACTAGTTGAAGTAAATTGATTACTTAATTGTATAGCACTCTTTATAAAAAAAAAAAAAGCTGCCTGCAACATCTAAAAGCTGGTGAAGTAATGTTAAGGGTGAGAAAAGACCAAGAAAATTCAATTTGATAATTTTTTTATTAACATTTAATAATTACAGTCGAACCCACTTACCTCGAGCTCGGTTAGCTCGACCACCCTATTATGTCGACGTTTTTTATTGGAACCGCCAAATTCTCTCTTTGTCTTAGCATTTTCTCGTCGTTTAATTCTATTTTTTTAAGTCGCCGAAACCTCATAACACGAGCACAAAAAGGGTCAAATTTGCCACTTAACATTGGTTATCTCGATGTGTTGGAGAATAATAAAAGTTTTTATCGATAATCGACGTTGGTTTTTATTTTAAATTTGTAAATTTCTGCTTTCAGTTGGTGCACATATACCTTTTGTTGTTGGTAAACATGTATGTACAATTTTATAGCATGCCGATAGCTTCATAAAACAAATAACGGCAATGCTGTTGTGTTAAAAAAAACTCCAAAAACATGTGCATGAACATTATCATTTATTAACGCTAGTGATGGGACGATACCAAAATCATAGGCTGCTTACTGTAAACAAGGCTCCCCAGATTTTAAAATATATAATATAACAGACAGTTTACCCACACCCACTCTCAATCTCCCACACCATTGTTGTTGGTTAGTCCTATTAGCATCAAGTTACCGAAGGAATTCTAAGTCCATTGTTATCTGAGGGGATCGTATGGAATAATAAAATGTACCGTGTGCAGACTTGTTGTCATTGGCAACCATTCATCCTTCAACCTCATTTTGACTACATGTATTACATGTACTGTACTACTGCTTTGTTCTCATTGTTTCATTCATAAGAAGTGGCCGTGTGCAAAAGCCATTTAACTATTGGTTAGAATTAATTAAAATATGTCAAAGTTGAAGGTTCAAAAGTTCAAAAGGAGTACCTAATTTATTTGTGTACGTTTATATAGAGAAGAGTTCGCTTTGTCATGAGTCATATATAGGTCACGATAGACCATTCTGAGTCCATTGTAAGCTGAGGATAAGCTGACGGACCCAAAGAAGATGATTAGGAAGAGAATGGTTCGGGGACAATGAGGGGATGTTACTTATTTGTGTAGCTTGTAAGGAAGATCAAGCAAGTGGCTTCGAAGGCACAGTATCGCTCAATCTGGGAATCACCGCAAAACGGCGTTATATTTAAACCTAAACGGCCTTTAAAAACGAACAGTCTTAACAACCTTAAGAAAGAGTGAAGAAATAGGGTCCCGATATTCCGATACGATTCTGATTAATTGTCCCATCACTAATTAACGCACAACACGTACATAAAGAAATTTCAAGCGCATGTTAATATTTTGCGCCATATTGGTTTTCGCTTTAACTCGATCATCGGTTATGTCGATGCCATTTTTCATACCCCAACGCCGTCGACTTAAGTGGTTTCGACTGTATGTGGGTGAGGATTCAGAAAAAAGTTAGCTTATATGTACTGTATTGTCATTTCTGTGGTTGTTAGAATATGAATGCTTATTTAATACAGTGGCGTAGGTTGGGATTTGTAGAACTTTTGGGGGACCATTCATACATGGTGGTGGTGTAAAATTAAATGTAAAAAATGTCTGACACTTCTTTGGGGGCCCCTCTCAAGTGGGGGCCTTAGGGTACTTTTGAATTTGGACCCCTCTCCCCTAGTTACGCCACTGATTTAATACTTATACATTGTAAAGTGGAGAGTATTGTGCTTTATAAATTATCAATTTATTATTATTGTCAAATCTATTGTGGTTCAATACTACAATAAGTTTATAATCCTCTGTACAATATTGTTTTTTTGCTTCAATTTTTTTGCTTTTGATTAGAGAGAGCTTGAACTTGATTAGAGAGAGCTTGAACTTGATTAGAGAGAGCTTGAACTTGATTAGAGAGAGCTTGAACTTGATTAGAGAGAGCTTGAAATTGATTAGAGAGAGCTTGAAATTGATTAGAGAGAGCTTGAACTGTTCCTGTCAGACTTACATCACCATCTAAGCCTTGGGATGATGAGATAAATCCAGCAAGTGCTGGATTTCCTCTCCCAGAAGAAGCATCGTACACAATGCCAATGGGACCCAGCTCATTACTTTCCAAAATCGCCTGGAATCCATACTGGTACTTATCGTTATCTTGCTTCCAGAAAGCCTGTTGTAAATTAAAACCATGATTTAGATAAAGAATTTTTTAAAAAACAATACAAATGTAGAAACATTTAGTTATTTAAATTGATCTGACTGGTGTCAGAGCACACCTTTCTATTTTAAATAAATTTTCTTACAAGACTTAAACTGGTTTAAATGCAATTTTATTAAAAGTAGTAACAGTATATAATAGCTGTCCTGTTATTCAATATGTTTTGTATTCTCATTGAGGTTTTTTTTGGTCTGGATTGTATTTAAGAGTAAAAGCTTATTACAGTTTTATAAGACAATTTTCATGTAATAAACAATTCATTTCAAAGTTATATTTCAGAAATGTACAAATACTGTTTTATATTAAGAAGTCTTAGTTGTAAAAAAGAGCAGACATCTTTTTATTCAATCTTTTTGTTTTGTTCCAGTGACAAATTATATCCCCCAAATACCTGAGCTACTATTGTAATATTTGATATTGACATATTACAATGACCTTAATGCTTGTAGTGTATCATTTTGGTATACAGAACAAGTATGTTTATGTAGTCTACATATTTGGTATACAGACCAGATATATTTATGGATTCCACATTTTTGGTATATAGAACAGGTATATTTATGTAGTCTATCTTTATGGTATACAAAACAGGTATATTTATGTATACAATGGACGTTTAATGCCTCAAAGTGCGGAAATGCGCACCTAGATAGCATTCTCTTTAGTAATGAAATTATAGAAAGTAGAAATTCATTTAATGAGAGAAGCTTTAGTTGACTTCCAGAAATGGAGACTATTGCCATCGCTAGTATTATCGCTTGATTCGCGAAGTTTTTTTGTAGTTTTTACATATGTTTTGAAGATGTGGTTTTGCAATACTTTTTTGTAAGAATAATACCACTATACTACAGGTAAAACTGGTATTAAACTCAAGACAGTCTTTTGGATATGTAAATTAACCATTCTTATCCTAAAAGATGAAGTCAGTATGACAATAATTATATAAATACATTTTACACAACTTTTAAAATTTCATAACCTGTTGATTGCAATAAATGGGAAATCCTTACTGGACTGAGGTGAAAGTTTACCAAAAACCTTATGAGGCATTAAACATGGGGCATTAAACGTTAATAAACCTTAGACAATAAAATTTGATTACCTCTTCATATGTAACAGCAAACTTGACCAAAAAAGCTAGAGGAACACTCTGTAACAGCCCAAGTTTTGCTGTGGCTAGTGGCGGAGAGTAGTTTATGGCCGCTGGTGAATAAAGTATTTGTTAAATCAAATGAAATTTAAATTTTTGTAAAAATATTATTATTATTATAATGCAGTGTTCAAGACACGATTGAAGAAAATAAAAAACCCACTAACCTGCATGATGGGGTGGTATAGCCATTATAATTCTTTGACATAAAATTTGCAAATTATTGGAAGTAACCACACGGGCTCCTTCAATTGACTGCAAGAAAGAAGAGTTTCAAAATCATAGTTTATCCAGGTACTAAGGTATTTTAAAAATACATACTTTATCATTTTCTAAAAACAAGATAATTTTTAATTGCCAACACAAAATTTGAAGACATTTTCCTCTTACTTCATGCATTGGTTTACATGACTTCTGCTGATTCTAACCACAGTTTATCCATTATCAATTGATGAACTATAATACAAGAACTCATCAAGTACCTGAACAATGTGAGAGACCGGTTGGTTAAGATAAACAAATTTTTTCCCCAATCTGTGAACCAAATGTGAGGACAACTGTTGAACACCTCCCTGTGAAATACAGTGAGACAATAGACATTATAAGAGATAGAATCACATACATTGAGACAATAGACATTATAAGAGATAGAATCACATACATTGAGACAATAGACATTATAAGAGAAAGAATCACATACAGTGAGACAATAGACATTATAAGAGATAGAATCACATACATTGAGACAATAGACATTATAAGAGATAGAATCACATACATTGAGACAATAGACATTATAAGAGGTAGAATCACAAAAACAATGCAATTCACTTTATTGTATAGCACTTTTTTTTTTAAATAAAAAAACTGAGAAAGGCAATTTCAACCCATATTAAAGGCATTAGGCTTTTCTTAAAATTAAAGTAAAGGCAATTAATGAATCTCCTTTAAATAGACTAATATAGTAACAATAGAATTTTCAATGCCCCTCAAGACATTTTTTAACTGAGATAAATAGACTAATAGAGAAACAAAAGTATTCTCAATGCCCCTCAAGACATTTCAACTGAGATAAATAGACTAATATAGAAACAATAGTATTCTCAATGCCCCTCAAGACATTTTTTAACTGAGATAAATAGACTAATATAGAAACAAAAGTATTCTCAATGCCCCTCAAGACATTCCAACTGAGATCAAACGTACTTTGATTCTACATTCTCCTCCGGTGAATTCTCTCGGGTGAAGAAAAACTTGCAAGCCACCAGCAGCTTTAACATACATCAAAAAATATAACAAACTCATCTCTGATGGAGCTAGGCCAAACATACATTTGCATGCTGAATCCACAATAGTTTTAGCAGCTGAAAGTAAATAGATTTTTAAAGATTGGCAAAATTTTTTGAGTTTGTGTATTCCTAATTGAAGCTTAACATTCAATGGCGTCTCATTAAGGCATTATTAAAAGACTACAGGTAACCAGCGCCCCCTCCTATATAAAATATAATTCAATTGTAAAGAAGAGAGAATTTTTATTTAAAAGTAATAATAAGAACCTTATAAATTATTATGTTATAAATTTAAATCAAAATTGAAGAGCTTTCTTTCTTGATATTAAAATGTAATTTTCTACTTTTCCTCATTTCAAAATCTTTGATGGCACTGTTACTATCAATGTCATCTATCATTTCATTTTCATGCTCAATAGCCAACATAGCCAGATTAGAGAATTTAAGTGTAGTTTAAATCAGTTTTTCTGGAGCTGTAAAAATTACCTCAAATGCCTCCATCCATTTACTACATCAGCTCTTGTACATGTACACCATTGCATAACTCTGTTTTATGCCTTGCCTGATGTAGCACCAATTAGAATATCCCAGCAATTTGTGGGGATGGACAAGAATGGGTTAACAAGCCTTACAAAATTTTTATGTACCAAAGAGTTACCGAGTTGGTTTTAGTTGAAGCACCACATAAATTATCCAGGTTTAATGAACTGTTAGACCATGATTCAAATTTAACATTAACTTTTAGTCTTTGTTGAACTCTTGTATGCTCTCCATCTGTGACAGCAGTATTATCCCACGTAAGGCTTCTGCAGAACACTATAAAACTACCATCAGCTTTAATTTAACTCTAGCATAAGCCGTCTCTGCAATCCTTTTGGTGAGTGGTCCATGTCTGATTTGGTGAAGTTAATGTTCATTTGTTGGACAATTTTTCAATCTTGCTGCGGTAATAGTAATCGCAAATTTCATCTGCAAGTTCAGGCAATTCATTCATTTTATTTTGACTGATTACTTTTGGAATTTGTTTGGGTACAGTAATTTTTGCTTCTACAACAGGAGAGGTTAACAAACTTAAAGAATCAATAACACTGACAGCATTCCAGTGTCACATTGTCATAACACTGACAGCACACCAGTGTCACATTGTCATAACACTGACAGCACACCAGTGTCACATTGTCATATCACTGACAGCACACCAGTGTCACATTGTCA
Source organism: Radix auricularia (assembly GCA_002072015.1). Classification (NCBI taxonomy): domain Eukaryota; kingdom Metazoa; phylum Mollusca; class Gastropoda; family Lymnaeidae; genus Radix; species Radix auricularia. The sequence goes on along the minus strand of MUZC01000101.1, from coordinate 103,756 downwards.
TAACACTGACAGCACACCAGTGTCACATTGTCATACTTGTTATGTCACTTAGTTTTTCAATGCGGTAGCATAAGTAACAGAAAAAATGGCATAAAATAAGAAGTATGAAGTTTTTGCAGTAGAAATTTAAGATGTTCCCTTCATTTCTTTTTTTATTTCTTTCCATGGCTTTTCTATTATTTATACAAAAAGCTCAATTTTCTTTTAACATTTTCATTTGCAGAAGCTAATTAGATAAGGATTTAGCTCCCCCTAACAAAAGCTGCCCTGGCTTTTGGCCCCCTCGACCCCTCTCAGTACATCCACCCCCTCTCAGTACATCCACCCCTCTCAGTACATCGACCCCTCTCAGTACATCGTTGTAGCTAAAACATTAAATTTTTTCTAAAATTATTACAATTTAGACATTTTTGGGGGTAAAACAAAAAACTATATAAATATTTTACAATTAAAATTAATGTAATCTTTGAATAAAAATTCGACCCCTTAGCTTATGAGAATTTCAAAAATATTCAAGCTTTGCAATATCTTGTTCTTAATACTTCCTTAGATATTAATTGGCATAGATTTAAGAGAATTACCTTGGGTCCAAAGATTCTCCTCCTTGAAATAATCAAAACTGCAGTTATCCCATTCAAGCGCATTTACTGATACTTTAAGGTCAACTCCAGAAATTTTTTCATGAAGTCTCTTCAACTAAAATGAAATTTTGAGTGATGAAACAATTTTTATTAGATTATGGAACAGACAGTGCTTTGCAAATAAATATGTGAAAATATGACATTGAGATTTTTTATTAATTTAAAAATATAAGGCCCAAAAGCTGTAAACCAAAATTTAAATACTGACACACGAAAAAAAAACAAGTAACATTTTTGAGAAAAATGTGTAACTGATAACCTTTTTATCATTATATTATCAAAATTTCAATGTATACAGACATTGCTTCTTGTTAATCAATAGGCCTTATGGAAATTTTTCAGGTACTTTAAATTTTGTTAGATTGCATTTCTTAACATCTATAAAACTAAATTTTTATGTTTGTCTATTTCACATATATATATTGAGAGCAGATAATAGGTTAACTTTTCTGATACAGGATCGTATAAAAATTAACAGAAGGAAATCCAATCCATTATCTCCATACTGACAAATTAATGTCAATTTACAATTTTTCTTTTAGTAATTGTTTAAAAAAGTGTGTTTATTATTTTTTTAATTTAACAGGTCTCATAATCCACCAAAGGACACATCAATCAAGCTATTACAGCAAAAAGTGAAGATAAAGAGCTTGGTCCTCATCTATACAAGACAAAAAAATTTAATAGCTGCCTTTTTTGTTATATAAATTGATTGGACTTTAATCTAGGATTTCTCGTCATGGTTTACTACCAAAGTAGTTCATAAAAATAATCCTGGGGTACTATTAACTGTCTCAACTCTGATCATTCTTGCTACACTTACCTTCCAAGTAAATTGCATTAGATCAAATTTTGTCTGCCAAGATAATACTGATGACAATGATGACTCATGAAGTTGACTTCCATCATGAGGAGAAACTGGGTTAAAGGTGTTAATGTTAAATTTTCTCAGCAGATATTGTAAGTGAGGTTGAGGCCTAAGGCATGCAAGAAAATGTTTTCATTATTTTCAAACAAAAATATATGTCATGTCATTTTACGTCTCCTATTCATTTAAAAAAATTAAATTTTATTTTAAAAAGTCATTATCTTATCTTAGATATACAGACGCTCCTTCTATGCAGAAGATAATTGCGTCCACAGACCATGAGAGATGATCTGTTGGCAAGTGATGTAGCGGTCACAGGCCACGGCTATAGGGGTTCCACGCATTACCCCAGCCGCCTAACTATTGTCTAGTTAGGTACCCATTCGGAGCTGGGTGACTCGGGGACTCCTCAGGCCCCGAGAACAAATCCTCACCTTCGTGTGGATTTGAACTCGTGACCATCGGTATGACAGTCGAGAGCGCTACCTCTCGACCACCACGTTTGATAGAATTTGTTAAAAAGCTTGACACCCTAAAAAAAACTTAGCTGGAGTCTTGTCATTATGGATAATTAAAATTAAAAACCAAAGTTTTCAATTTTTAGAGGTACTAGATTGAAGGGACAAAGCAAAACAAATTAAGTACAAAGTACAGATATTCCATGTTGACATCTAAGTAATTACAAACTAAAAACAAAAAAAATTCTTTTATTTGTGCAAAACAAAAAACTAAGCTCTAATTTATTTCTCCTTTTACCTTCCAACCCATTCGCCACCTAAGTCCCAAAAGTCTTTAGTTCCATCTGCAGCAGTTAGCTGACGTGTCAATGTACGCCCTCCTATTCTGTCTGAAAGAATGAAAAAGAAAACAATTTGTTTCATGTATGTAATGAAACTACAGTTTGGTGCGTAATTAAGTATTCAAAAGCCCTCTTATCTTATCTGTTACAGACGCTCCTTTTATACAAAAGATTATTGTGTCCTACGCTTAACTATGGTTTGTCCCTAGTCCTACATTCTTATTTGAGTATTAAATGTTGAAAAAGTGTTTGTTTCCTGGCTTCTTCAGGCAACCTAATCCCCACCTGAATTCCGGATGTGAGGAATGAAAATTTGTATGTATTTTTTCTTGTATTGTATACAGCTATTAAGTTAATACAGTATTCAAAGGTTGATGTAATGAAATTTGCAATGGAAAAGAAGTTGGGTTGTTAATATTTTCATATAGTTAATGACTAAGGTGCATTCATAAGTTGCTTCCACCATTGTTTGGCAAGCTATTTCTAGCAAATTCACATACAAATCACTGATTTATTATTACAATAATAATAATCAGCATCCTTCCGTCTCACGAGATGATGGTGCATCACCGTTGGGTTGGGTTGCATTTTCTCGAGTGGCTGTGCAGTCCTATCCTTGAGTGACAGTCTTTACCACAGTTTTTACACACGCGTTCTGAGATTCCAAATGTTTTGGCCTTTCTCCTACCTCTTCTGTCTGCAGCCTCCTCCATTCTTCGCTCCTCTGCTACTATGACGCCCTCTTTGACAACTCTGCGCCACGGTCTTCTGCCTTACACTCCCAGTCACTTGGTTGTATTTTGGCTGCTTTCATGTCCCTTTGACAGACATCTTTAAATCGCAAGCGTGGGCGACGTGTTTTCCTCTTTCCTGAAGCAAGTTCACCATATAGGAGGTCCTTTGAGATGTGGATGGGGCTCATTCTTTTGACATGTCCTAGCCACCTCAGGTGTCTTTCACTAAGAATTGAGAACATGCTTTGTGGGTATTGGCACGCGTTAAGACATCAGTATTAGGCACTTTGTCTTGCCATTTAATACCAAGGATGCGACGCAGGCATCTCAAATGGAAGCTGTTAAGCTTGCGCTCTTGGGATGTATAAGTGGTCCATGTCTCGCTCCCATATAGTAGTGTACTGATGACACAGGCTCCATAGACGCACAGTTTGGTTTTCTCCGTTAGCTTGTTGTTTTGCCAGACCCGCTTATTTAGTTTAGCCATTTTTGCAGCTGCCTTGCCAATTCTGCTGTTTATTTCTTCTTCAATGGACAGTGTATTGGAGACCTTGGATCCCAAGTAGGTGAAGCTGTCCACAACCTCCAAGTTTTCATTATCGATATTTATGGTAGGAGGAGGTCGAGTGTCTTGGGCCATGATGTTTGTCTTTTTCAAGCTGATTTGCAGACCAAATTCTTTGCAGGCATTGGAGAAGCTTGGCACGAGTTGTTGCAAACCGGATTCTGTATGTGCTGTTAGTGCCGCATCATCCGCAAATAGTAGCTCTCGAATTAGGACATCCGTCATTTTGGTCTTGGCTCGGAAGCGGGCAGTGTTGAAAAGTCCTCCATCAGCTCTGGTTTGTAACCAGATTCCCTCACTGCTATCCTTGAATGCGTATCAAAGAAGTACAGAGAAGAATATTACAAAGAGTGTTGGTGCGAGTACACAACCTTGTTTAACTCCGCTGCTGACAGGGAAGGCTTCTGACTTAGCTCCATCGAACTGCACTGTGCCAAGCATATTTTCATGGAACTGTCTGATGATGGCAAGTAGGTGAGGGGGACAGCCGATTTTTGCCAGTATTTGGAATAGCCCGCTGCGACTGACAAAGTCGAAGGCTTTTGTAAGGTCCACAAAGGCAATGTATAGTGGCATCTGCTGCTCTCTGCATTTTTCCTGGAGCTGTCGTATGGAGAACACCATGTCTATGGTAGACCGACCGGACCGGAAACCGCACTGAGATTCTGGATAGACAGGGATGCTATGCTCTGTAAACGTGTTAGTATAACGCGGGCAAAGGTCTTTCCTACAATACTAAGGAGTGAAATGCCGCGATAATTATTGCAATCACTCCTATCACCTTTGTTTTTATATAGTGTCACTATATTTGCATCCTTTAGGTCTTGGGGGATGTAGCCCTGTTCCCAGCAGAGGGACAGAATCTCGTGCAATGGTTGGAGTAAAGCTGTCTTGCCACTCTTTAGAACCTCTGGTGGTATTCCATCATTCCCATGTGCTTTTCCACAAGCTAGGCTGTCAATTGCTTTGCTCAGCTCTTCCTGTGTGGGCACGACATCAAGTTCTTCCATGAGTGGCATATCTGGGATGTCATCTAGAGCGGTGCTAGAGACTGTGGTAACTGTTGAATACAATTCCAGATAGTGCTCAACCCACCGTTTTAGCTGTTCTGCCTGGTCTTGAATAATTTCTCCACTTTTGGACTTTAGGGGAGCAACTTTTGACGTCAAGGGGCCAGTTGCCTTTTTGACTTTTGATGTTTTCGTACATGACTTTTGCATTGCCCATGTCTGCAGCTGATTGTATACTGGAACAGAGCTTAAGCCAGTAGGTATTGACACATTTACGTGCAACCTTTTGGGCAAGTGACTTTGCTGTTTTTAAGGCATGCAACCTGTCGGGTGTAGGCTTTTCCTTGTAAGCCATAAGAGCTTTCCTTTTTGCTTCAGTCACTGAACCTGTCACTGATTTATTATTATAAATTATAAGTTATGTAGCAGTGGAAAAATCTAATAATAATACTAATTACTAATTACTTTTTAAGTTTTAATATTTATTCTTATCTTTGACAATTATAGACTTTCCTCTTATATTATATAAAGAAGATTATTTTGTCCTACGCTTATCAATTATTTTTGTTTAGTTTAGTCTTGCATTCTTATTAGAGTTTTAAATAATTTAAAATATGTGACTAATATGTCAAATGTTGACAGTAGTCAGTAGCAGTAGCAGTGGTGTTGGGTTGGTTTTTCTTGTAGTATACGGAATAAGAAAAGAGATTTTTTTTTGTCCCTATGTCAATGTCTATCTGTCTTCAAACTGTAACTAGTTTGATCAAATTAAATGTAAAAGTAAAAAAAAAAGTCAATCATGACCATGAGTGTGAGATTGAATGTCCTGAATGTTAAATTTAACTTTAATAAGTAGGTCCTAAATTATTCACTTTCGTAACTTCAGTGTTCACCTTTAGCTTCAAGTACTATTATTCGCAGGCCTTTGTCTTTTTTGTTTAAATAATAAGCTGCTGAAAGGCCAGATAATCCAGCCCCAATCACCACTACATCACATTCGAAAGACTCCATTGCTTGACGCAACTATGAACAACGAGCATTCAGATAACCTCAAACACAAATACCAAAGGTCTCTCTGCTCCGTACCGGTAAAGATAATTTTAGTTCTATTATTAAACTCGTAATCGGTGTAGAGTCAAATTTAATCTCGAATAAAAAATTGTATGAACTGAATTTGCGGTGGGTCATTTCATTACATCCCAGCGCCCAGACTTAATTCACTCGTGATAAGTTCAGCAAACAATTAAATTTAATAATATAGCGGGGTGTTTTATTTCTTTTTTTTATGGAGGATCGATTTATTAGGAATATTCTTACATTACTGTATTATGCAATTCACGTTCATATTCATGCGTTAGCCGTTAGGCTCCTTATGACTATGAATGGGTGATGGATTCTGGAACGTTTGACAATGAGGCTATATTTCTAAATACTTTTAACTTTTAACTACAGCTGAGTGTTTGCTGTAACACGACCAGTCGCATCTTTAATACCAACAGATTTGTTCAGATTGTGCGAGTCGAGTTTGTCGCATTTGAGATCGGGGACACCCTCACAAAATAAAAAGATAAAATTATATATATATATATAAATCTATTGGGAAAGCAACATTAACAGAAACCTAACCCTTTATACCAGAATTATTTGGTCTAAATTACAGTTTTCACCACGATCTAGTTTTCCCACCAGTCGGTACAGAAAACATACAGTCATGACTAATGAATGATCTATACATACAACCTAGAGAGGGGTGGGTGCAGTGGCGGCGTTAGGTAAGCGCGGGGCCTAGTGCCAGCAATGACCCCGCGGGGCCAGAGTACAAGTTCTCTGCAGAAACAACTTCACTAAAGCCGCTTTCACTGTCGCTAACTTCACAGTGTGGTGACTTCATATCCAATAATGGCGCGGTGGTAGATTCGCAACAATCACTGTCACTTGTATCATTAACAGTGGTCGCTATGGTAGAGTCCACAGCAGCAACCGCAGGAAAATCAAAATCTTGTTTATCTGCTTGTTTTGGAAAGTAATTATCCAGTACTCCCTTTTGACTTCTGTCGAATTCTTCTCTTAGCTTGCGTTTTTAGCTTTTTCTGGGCCTGAGTCATATTTGCGAAATCTATCGCGATCTCTTCCACTCATGTTGATATCGTACAGAGAAATCACTTTGATGACGCTAATTAATGTTTCCGATCGCACCACTACCGAGACACTGCCATTTCGATGACACAGTTTTCTAAAAATAACTATTTTAGTAAATCTATTGTGAATGACGTGTACACAAATAAAGGGGATTGGCTGAATGGTACATCTGACCTATTTTCCGCCAACGGTGTAATGCTTTCATAGACGTCTAGAGCTATGCTACGGAATTTGACCTTCAAAAAGGATTACAAGAGTGCCTCTTTCGTTTCTTTACAATCGTTTCCAGCATACGTTCTACCATCCACTCTTTGGTTCTACATGTATAGGCTATTAACCAGGACGAGACATGTTCAGGACTGAAACGCGGGGCCTACCTAAGCGCGGGGCCTGGGGCAGTCACCCCAGTTGCCACCATCAAACGCCGCTCCTGGGGGTGGGGGTGGGTACAGAAACATAAGGTCTATACATATAACTTAAAGAGGGGTGGGTGGGTACAGAAACATATTTTTAAGGTCTATACATACAACTTAGACAATGACAATTCATGATAGTCATGTGTCCTCATTAAAACCCACAGACAAACTAGACAAAATACCACAAGCTCCAGTATAGCTGGTAAAATTGTAATTTGATTAGAGATATAAATAACATTCTCCCAGAAGTGGTTTGCATCTCCGTGGCCTTGGAGATGAGTAAGGTAGCGGAAGTGACTGCGACCTGAAACTAATAACCACAGCGCCATCGCCAAAACACAAGCACCGGGACCTTTCGTAAAAACGTTAGGATGGGCTTGACCTCACCGTGAGGTCCGGTGCTGGGTATGGGAGCAGGCCTATACCCAACAATGCCCGGCTAGGAACGACGAAGACCGGAAGACTCTCTGGGCTAGGGGCGAAACGCACACGGGTCGCCCTCAATGAGTTGAAGATTTCTGCCTACCCCCTCTCATATTCTATGGTTCTATTTTCGAAAAACACAGGCCCCGGAATGGGCCTTCTAAACCCCCACGTTCCAGCGGACGGTGGTACGCTGGCTGGGTTGGTTACCACTCCTCTAGGCGTGATGACGGACGACAGGTCACGTCCTATCGGTCAACCGGCGACTGACCGTCATGGTACGGGTGCGAAGGGTCATCCTTATCAAGCCCTGGTCGTGCTACAATTGAATGTCTGTGGTATAAGGCAAAAGGCGCACGAAATAACCAAACTACTCCACGAAAGGAATGTGAATGTAGCATTATTCCAAGAAACGCTTCCGAAGGGTAAGCCGTTTCACTTAACTGGTTATTCGCTATACCATTGCAAGTGCGACCGGCGATGCCGAGGCCTTACCACAGCGGTCCGGAACGAACGGTGGAATTGCTCGAAGCCAAGTGCTACAGCAACACTGACACTCCAAATTGTGAGTGTGTACAAAGGCGACGTTGGCTTTACAATAACGAATGTATATAATACGTCCAGGAACCCAATGACGCTTCCAATTGGGGAAGACGTCACGTTAAGTTGAACAAAAATAGCAGGGGACTTTAATGCACAGTCCCCCGACTGGGGCTATACCGAGCGGAATGCGTCGGGCCGATATATCGAGGATGTCTGTATTGGTACGAACTTGATCATATTACAAAATGAGCACAGCGAGCCGACGCTGCTGCACACGGGACACACCACGGAGTCCCGCCCAGATCTAACGCTTATCTCAGCGGACCTAGAGTCCAGGCATAGACTGGAAGTACTGAAAGAGGTTGGAAGCGACCACCTCCCAATTCTGATTGAATTTGTGCTTGGTGCGGACAAACCTCGATTTGACAGAAGGCATTGGCAATTCCGCAAGGCCGATTGGCGAAGATACGAGGCCGAGAGCGAGACCAAGCTCGCTCTGCTGGATGTTGCAGGAGGCAACGTAGATGCCACTTACGAGAAGTTTATTGGCACAATCCTCGGGATTGCGAGGCGCACGGTCCCGAGGACGAACGGGAAACAGAAATTCAGGCCCTATTGGGACAGGAGCCTATAAGAATTGGTGAAACAAAGAGCGAAAGCACGGAAAAAGCTGCCAGGCTGAAGACGAACGAAGCTCGTAGGGCGTAAAACAGACTAACAGCCGAAGTCCGAGCTGCTGTCGAAAAGGCGAAGAAGGCCAAATGGGTCAATACGTGCGAAAAACTCGATCTCGCAGACGGTAGAAAAGTTTGGCGGCTAATCGATGCACTATCTGGTGCGAGTAAAGTATAAAAAAAAACCAACACCTTTGACGACGTCAAAGGGCCAAAGAGCAAGTGAAACGAAGCGCGCACGGGCGCTGAATAAACACTTTGCCCAGGTGAATAAAAAGGGCGCCAGATCTGACTTTAGCCAAACGATCGACCGAATGCGAAAGGAGGGCTCCAGGAGACAAAGCACGGGCCCTCAACTCAAGGTTTTCGCGGCACCTTTCACGATGACAGAGTTGCAAACTGCACTTAACAAGTGCGAAGCTGGCAAAGCACCAGGGCCAGACAAGGTTCACAATGAAATGCTCAAGCATCTGGGCAAGACAGGCCGGATAAAACTACTGAGTTTTATCAATCGAACCTGGACTACAGGCGCACTGCCGAAGCTGTGAAAAAAGGCCATAATTACCCCAATACATAAGGAAGGTAAGCCCGGCGAACACCCGTCCAGCTGCCGGCCCATTTCCCTCACGTCGTGTGTGGGAAAGGTGGCAGAACGGTTAGTGAACGCATGGCTTTATTGGTACCTCGAAAAGACCAAAAGCATTCCGAAGGCACAGAGTGGGTTCCGCAAAGGACGCAACCCGATGGACCAAGCACTACGCTTAATTCAGACCATGACAAACGAACTCCAGATGAAGAACCACACGGTTGCGGTGTTCTTCGATCTAAAGCAGGCATACGATAAGGTGTGGCGTGGAGGGCTGCTATACAAGCTGCAGCAGTTAGGTGTCACTGCTAAAATGTACAGCTGGATAAAATCGTTCCTCACGGACCGAACGATTAAGACACGGCTTGGAGAAGCGCTATCCAGCGAGGCACGACTGGAAGATCGACTCCCTTAGGGTTCAGCGCTTAGCTGTACATTATTCCTAGCCTACGTCCACGACCTACAAGGCATTCTCGAGTCCCAGAATGCCATGTTTGCTGACGATCTGGTGATATGGAGTTCAGGAAAAGACGTCGCAACACTGCAGAACCGGCTGCAGAACGATCTGAACCGTATTGAAAAGTACGCCAATTAATGGCGCCTAGAAGCCAATACGGAAAAAACGGTTCATTCCATTTTCACTAATGGACGGAATGCCCTGAAGCATGAGGTGGTGCTTCAGATCTGCGGAAAGAGGTTAAGTTGAGATCGGACACCAACGTACCTGGGTATAAAACTGGACCAGAAACTCCAGATGCATAACCATGTGCGTGAATTATGCGCCAAAACCACAGCTAAATTGTCCCTGGTGAAGAAACTGGCTAGTACGAGTTGGGGCGCGCACGCAAGACTACTAAGAGCTCTTTATCTTGGTAGCGTGAGAAGTGCTATTGATTACAGCCTCCCGGTCCAGGCCTTTGCGAGCCGTACGGCTCTAGAGGGCCTGGACCGAATACAGAACCAAGCTCTACGGTTCGTATGCGGGGCGTTACGTACCACACCCACCGCCGCGGTAGAAATAATGTCAAACGTAGAACCCCTGGCGATAAGGCGAGAAAAGGCAATCATGACCACGGTGGAGCGATACCGTAGGTTGGAGCATGACGAACCCTGCTACCAATTACAAGACCGATGGGTTAAGAGGACAAGACTGAAGTGACCCTCCTTCATGGACGCGGTCTACGAACTAGAAGACTCAGTCCCCCTACCCAAGCACAGGGAACGAATGCAACTGGTCCCTGCTCGAGGACTACATGAAAGCTTTGACCCGCCTGAAATACGTTTGACACTGGCAAATGCCGCGGTGACACGGGCCAGTCCCGTAGAGCTCTTGCGAGACGAGACTTTGCGCACAATCGAGGCCTATGGAGACAGCGTGGTAAAGGTCTTTACTGACGGCTCACGTTTCAGAGATGGCAGAAGTGGATACGGTGTGCTAATTCAATATCCCCAACTAGGACCCGACAACGTCGAACTGTCAGGACCGTGTTGATTTGCAAACATTAGTCATGAAGCCGAACTGGAAGCGATCCACAGGGGTTTGAAGGAAGTACGCCGACGTCTAGCGAAGAGAAAGAGTTTTCCGACCGTCGTGGTCCTCACCGATTCTCGGTTTTTGCTCGAAACCTTGAGTCGAAGCTCTCTGGAGGCCAAGACGGTAAGTGTCATTCTGGAGACAGTAGGTGAATTCCTGGCACGTGGCGGCAGAGTAGTCCTACAGTACATGGCCGGACACCGCGGAGCGGCCCAATCAGACAGGGTCGGCCCACTGGCCAGGGCAGGCGCAGCCCAGCCCCAACTCGATAAGCCCTTGACCCAACTGGGGGTCAAGTCGTGGCTAAAAGACCATTTCCGTGAGAAATGGCTTGAGGGCTGGGCAAATGGGAATACGGCCAGAAAGGTGTACTAGAAAATGCCGCGACCGAACAAAAGCGATGCCTGGTGGAAACTTGACCGTAGTAGTCAGACGCTCATAACACGAATGATATCTTACCATTGTCCAATTCGAAGCTACCTTTACAAGTTTGACAACAGAAGGGAATTGGCCTGTCGGCTGTGTGGCTGCCCCGAGGAGACGGTGGCCCACGTACTAGAATGTTGCCCCTGGTTTGACGGGGTTTTGGGTGGTGAAGTTGCGGTGCCTGCGGAGGATTACCTCTATGGCGATGCCCGAATGATGAGAATCGCCTGCGAAAAATTGAACCGGGTTTAAGAGCCTAACGGCTCAACCCAAAAGAGAATGTACATTCATAATAAATAACATTCTCACCATACCACTTGGTTAATAAGTTTCCTGGCAACCATTGACTATCAAGATGAGTTGTTTTTCTACCTCACTACCAATGTTCTCTGATGTTCTATAATGTTCTCTGATATTCTCTATTGCTCTCTAATATTCTCCAATGTTCTCTGATATTCTCTAATATTCTCCAATGTTCTCTGATATTCGCTAATGTTCTCTAATTTTCTCTGATATTCTCCAATGTTCTCTGATATTGTCTGTTGTCTGATATTCTCTAATATTCTCCAATGTTCTCTGATATTTTCTAATATTCTCCAATGTTCTCTGATATTCTCTAATGTTCTCCAATGTTCTCTAATTTTCTCTAATATTCTCCAATGTTCTCTGATATTCTCTAATGTTCTCCAATGTTCTCTAATTTTCTCTAATATTCTCCAATGTTCTCTAATTTTCTCCATTGTTCTCTGATATCATCTAATGTTCTCCAATGTTCTCTAATTTTTTCTAATATTCTCCATTGTTCTCTGATATCATCTAATGTTCTCCAATGTTCTCTAATGTTCTCTAATTTTCTCTAATATTCTCCAATGTTCTCTGATATCATCTCTAATACTCTCAAATGTTATATAATATTGTCTGTTGTCTGATATTCTCTAATATTCTCCAATGTTCTCTGATATTCTCTAATATTCTCCAATGTTCTCTGATATTCTCTAATTTTCTCTGATATTCTCCAATGTTCTCTTATATTCTCCAATGTTCTCTAATTTTCTCTGATATTCTCTAATGTTCTCTGATATTCTCTAATGTTCTCTAATACTCTCCAATGTTCTCTGATATTGTCTGTTGGCTGATATTCTCCAATGTTCTCTGATATTCTCCAATGTTCTCTAATATTCTCTGATATTCTCCAATGTTCTCTGATATTCTCTAATGTTCTCCAATATTCTCTAATGTTCTCCAATGTTCTCTAATTTTCTCTAATATTCTCCAATGTTCTCCGATATTCTCTAATGTTCTCTAATTTTCTCCATTGTTCTCTGATATCATCTAATGTTCTCCAATGTTCTCTAATTTTCTCTAATATTCTCCAATGTTCTCTGATATCATCTAATGTTCTCCAATGTTCTCTAATATTCTCCATTGTTCTCTGATATCATCTAATGTTCTCTAATATTCTCCAATGTTCTCTGATATCATCTAATGTTCTCCAATTTTCTCTAATGTTATCCAATGTTCTCTGATATCATCTAATGTTCTCTAATATTCTCCAATGTTCTCTGATATTCTCTAATGTTCTCCAATGTTCTCTAATTTTCTCTAATATTCTCCATTGTTCTCTGATATCATCTAATGTTCTCCAATGTTCTCTAATATTCTCCATTGTTCTCTGATATCATCTAATGTTCTCCAATGTTCTCTAATGTTCTCTAATATTCTCCATGTTCTCTAATTTTCTCTAATATTCTCCAATGTTCTCTGATATCATCTCTAATACTCTCCAATGTTCTCTAATATTGTCTGTTGTCTGATATTCTCTAATATTCTCCAATGTTCTCTGATATTCTCCAATGTTCTCTGATGTTCTCCAATGTTCTCTGATATTCTCTAATGTTCTCTAATTTTCCCTGATATTCTCCAATGTTCTCTTATATTCTCCAATGTTCTCTAATTTTCTCTGATATTCTCTAATGTTCTCTGATATTCTCTAATGTTCTCTAATACTCTCCAATGTTCTCTGATATTGTCTGTTGTCTTATATTCTCCAATTTTCTCTGATATTCTCTAATGTTCTCTAATATTCTCTAATACTCTCCAATGTTCTCTGATATTGTCTAATGTTGTCTGATATTCTCTAATATTCTCCAATGTTCTCTAATATTCTCTAATGTTCTGATATTCTCCAATGTTCTCTGATATTCTCCAATGTTCTCTGATATTCTCCAATGTTCTCTGATATTCTCCAATGTTCTCTGATATTCTCTAATGTTCTCTGATGATTCTCTTTAAGCTGGACAGCTACTACCATAAATCTGAACAACGTCACACAGCAGGTCAGCAAATTTTGATCATGAGATTATGGTTTCTGGTTTTGTTGTGTGTAAAATTTTGCACACAATAAAAGTGATGCAGTGCAACTTTGCACACAATGTTATTTTACACACTGAACAATGAACCTTAGAGGGAATCTTACTTACAACCATTGACCATTATGATAATTACGTCCTCTTATAGTTGTCTAGTTTTCACATTGTAAAGCAAAGCAAACAAATTTGGAGCTTTCATCTGTGGGACTTCCTACACATGGCCAAAACATTCAAATACTTATCATCCTATATTTAAATCATTCAAATACTTATCATCCTATATTTAAATCATTCAAATACTTATCATCCTATATCAAATACTTATCATCCTATATTTAAATCATTCAAATACTTATCATCCTATATTTAAATCATTCAAATTTCGGTAGAAAAAAAAGTTAAATTTATTTTGAAATTTTCACAAAGCAAACTTTTTAGGAGCTTTTGTACACATGGCCAAAATACCAAAGGCTACACAAAAACTCTTTAAAAAACAAAACAATTTTCAATGAAAATTATTATATAAAATATATATTATTACAATATTAAAAAAGATCATTCAAATTTTGGTAAAACAACAAGTAACATTTTGTTCACAAAGCAAACTAATTTGGAGCTTTCCTATACATGGCCTGAATACCAAAGGCTACATCAAAAACTTTTAAAGACTACAAAACCAAAAACTTATGAAAATTATTGTATTAAATATATTTTAATATATTACAATATTTAAAAAATGGTTTTGTGATCCTAAGAATCTGGACAATCTTTATATTACTTTCTGAACATTCAAATAATTATCATATCTTCAAATAATTATCATATCTTCAAATAATTATCATATCTTCAAATAATTATCATATCTTCAAATAGTTATCATATCTTCAAATAATTATCATATCTTCGAATAATTATCATATCTTTAAATAATTATCATATCTTCAAATAATTATCATATCTTCAAATAATTATCATATCTTTAAAATTCACATTTTGGTAAAATAACAAGTAAAATTTTGTTTAAAATGTTCACAATGCAAATAATATCCTTCAGAGTACTTGGTATCCATGACCAGCCCTATTCTACATGATAGCAGAGACAGTAAGTATCACAAGTTGTAGAAACACACAATTGCATAAAGTGTTTAGCACCATTTAGCACCATTTAGCACCATTTCTTAGTTCAATCAACATGTCAGTCTGACATTAGAGTTTTCTGTACAGCCAGTATTATTATTATTATTATTATTAACCTTTGATCTTCCCAGGACTGTCTGGATGATGGCAGACGTGAGTTCAATTAATCATCTTGATTAGATAAGTAAATACAAATTTCAGCACATTCTGTCATCATGTCGAGAATAAAATTTTCATAATTTACAGATAAAATTTACTGAGCAGTCAGTATGCAGCTGTTGCTTATCACTTTATCACAATGTAAAATTATAATTTACAATTACAATAGAAATTTCAAAAAGAATATTGCAATGTTAAGGTATAAATGAGAATATTTGGATGCATGCAGTTTGTGACAATAAATGAATAAACTTGTATAACATAAAACCAGTAACACAATTCTAATCTCCCCAGGAAAAGCTTTCAAACCCTCATTAACCTCCAGACATGTCGCTCTTCATTGTTTGGCAATACAAATTATAATTGATCAATTTTCATTTTACAACTCAGCATTTTTCATCTCATTTTTTGTATGAATGATTATATCAAATAAACTAATTAAAGAGCGATTACACAGTTAGAGAATATTGAAAGTGGAGAAGAAAAAACATCCCTCACTATATACTGGGTGTATCAAATAAACACACAATATTTGCCTGGCCTAAAATAAATAAATATCACCAATGCTTTAAACGGAATACCATACATTTGGATTAACTCCCACTCATGCATAATTAATAACATAATTTAGTCTTCAATGTCTTTATTTCTCAAATTATTCAATATCATTTTCTATATTTAATTTTTATTTAAGTTTAAATACTAAACAAGTATTTAATTTATTTAAATCCATTCCTAAAAATAAAATAATATTTTACATTTCAGATAAGATTTTTTAAAATATATCATTTAAACTAAAAAATTATTATATGATAGAATTTTAAATTAAAATTATTGAAGAAAACCTATGTTGTGGTTTTATTTTAAACTTTGAGACACATTTCTCAAACTGCCTAAATGTGCATGGCTCACATAGCCAAGAAATTGTCCACTGGTATTGTCAGAGGAAGTACTGTAAATAACCTATCAATGTATCAGTCTTAAAAATCCTTTTTTTGATTATTGGTCAATTGTTTTCAATGAAAAATTAAACCTAAACTTTATTCAAACAAATAAACAAATTACAGTATATATGAATAGTTGTACTGTTAACTAGATTTGAACAAATTTGAATAATACACCTGAATGCTATAGTTTGAAAGCATCAAAAGTAAACTATTCTTTAAATATTCTTAAAATATGTATTTCTCAAAAGCTCAGATCAAAAAATTATAAACCTTTTCACATAGAAAATGATTGTCATCTTCATATTCAAGAAACCTTCCTGGAATAAATGACATTTTCAAAGTTTAATCAACACTGTCAAGCTCTGGATCTTGGGGTGTCAAGAGCATTGTGATGTCATCTGACAGTAGTATAAGCTGAGTATGGGTCTCTAGTGTTAAGGGATTGTCTTGCATATTTACTTCTGAGATATTTGAAAGTCGTTTCAGCCGTTGCACATCTAGTTCTATAGCATTTTCAAAAAGAAATACAAATCAAAGTAAATTACTTCATTTTAGTGTAATTTATTGTAGAAATTTACATACACATAAAAATTCTTACCAATACTTTAAAACTTAACAATTCAAATACAATTCATCTGTAATACAGGTATATCTCAAGCGTAAAAAAAAATTAGTTCTCTAAAAAAAGTAATGAATTTTAAGTGATCATTTATTATCATTTCCACACTAAAACTATTTCACGTGCTAGAAAATCTATAAAATAAAATTATATAAAAAAATCTAAGTTACTAACAGTAAGCAGTTTAGCAAATAATTATATACCTTTAATTGTGTTCTTTTCGGCATTAAGTATTTTGAGGCTATCTAGCCTATAAACTACCTGAGGCAAAGCTGTAAAGTCATTATGTGATATGTCAAGAGTTTTAAGTCCCTCCATATGTCTTAATTCATCTGGCAAGCTAGAGAGATGATTACTGCTCAAAATAAGTTCTGCAAATGTAAAAATAAACAATTTTAGAATGAAAAACAATTATTAATATGAATGGTTTCCATTTGTAAAGTTGAAACATTCCTATTAACATTATAATAACTTATTTAACTTGCCATTCTAGATTCTATATACCACAACAGCTTTACTAACTTGTATGACTCTTAACTCAACTAATTGTATTTAAAACAAGGAAACTAATCAAATTTTTTTTTGTATCAACAAGACCCAGAAAATAACAATTTGTATCAATGGGTCTTATTTTGGGGGTTTGGAGAAATCAAACAAGAAAAAAAGGAATGAAAATTTAAAAGAAAGTTACATTTCTCGTTTATAGCTGCTTTAATTTCAGATCAATTTTATCTTATGACTTATAAAAGACACTTTAATTTTATTTAACATTCTATTTCAATGGGTACCAGTTAAAGTTGGAAACTTTGTTCCGAACTTGGATGGGATTCTTTTTATAAGATTCTGAGCCAGGTTGCAGTATTTGAGCTCTGTATTGCGCAAAAGAAGAAATATTGCATCAGGGATTCCTGTTAGATCACAACTTGATAAATCTGTGAAGGAAGATGTGTTAAAAAATACATTTACCTAACCATAAATGATAATGATGTCTCTCTATTTCAAACCTCTTTGTTAGCCTTTGACAAGTTAGTAACAAATTTATTTTAGACAAATAGTTAAGACTAAGAAGACCTAATAATAAAACTATAATCATCTATAATTAGTAATTAATAATTAGTAGAAGTAGAAGGTATTTCAATTTGATTAAAAATATTAATATCATGAATCATAATATAGATTAATTTTGGTATGTTGCTAGCGTTACGACATGTCGTAGCGCTAGGCAGGAAACTGCTGCCACGACATGATTCGACAGTATTTTGCTAATGTTGCGGTTGCGACATACGCAACTTCTGCGACGACTAGTCTTAGTCGCTTTAATTATAATATCTTAACAAACTCTTCTTTACATTTTAATCACATATAAAATAATTAGGGCTGTTATCGATTAAATTAAATTTAATCGTTAACTTTTTGAAAAATTACCGATTAATTAATCGATAATTTTGTAAAAGCTAGAAATAAAGATGTATGACTATATGACGTCATTAAACTGAAAATGTCAAGGGAAGTAATAAAAACAAGCAATTGATTTTTTATTATGTTATTTTTCAAACATAGTTAACAATGAAAATAAGTTAAATAACGTATTAAAGTTTAGGCACTTGAATGAAAATTTCTAATTAATTGTAAAATATAAAAGTAACACAGCCATATAGAAATTGTTTGATGATTAACAAAAAAATAAAAATAATCTTTTTATCCCAAGTGGTTCAAAAGTTATGATTTTTTTTTCTAAGACCTCGTTATCACTTTCTTCACTATGTTGTTTTCCTTCACATTTTGTGCCATTTTATGGCATTTTTTTAAAAATACCCATAAGTTAAGTATTTAATATAATTTAATAGTGGGACGTGGTGGTCGAGAGGTAGCGCTCTCGACTGTCATACCGATGGTCACGAGTTCGAATCCACACAAAGGTGAGGATTTGTTCTCGGGGCCTGAGGAGTCCCCGAGTCACCCAGCTCCGAATGGGTACCTAACTAGACAATAGTTAGGCGGCTGGGGTAATGCGTGGAACCCCTATAGTGGCTATAGCCGTGGCCTGTGACCGCTACATCACTTGCCAACAGATCATCTCTCATCGTCTGTGGACGCAATTATCTTCTGCATAGAAGGAGCGTCTGTATATCTAAGATAATACTTAGTATAAATAATAGATATAATATTGTTGGTAGATATATTTAAATATAAGTAGTTCAATATAATGTCCATGAAATAAAAAATTTTTATTGTTAAATAATTAAAATCAAAGTGTTTTTTTTTTAAATATCATTGTCCTTTTAAAACAGGTTATTTTAAAGTTTACACTTTCCAACTTTCTTTAACGGAGAAGTTTGTACGTAAACAAGATAGTAAAATAAAAACTATTATTCATTATTTATTTAAAAATCGAAAAAAAATGGTTAAAACCTTTTCTTTAATTTTAATCACTATTTTATCGATTAAAATAATTTTAATCAATAAAATAATTTACCGATTAATCGAGAAAATAATCGGTAATTTCCGCAGCCCTAAAAATAATTCAACATTAATTCTGGGCTTATTTATGTGTGTATTAATTCTAAAAACTAAATTTATTTAAATAGATTTAATATTAGTCTACCAATTATATTGGCCAATTTATTTTGTGTAAATGTAAGTGATGTCGGTGCCAAGTATTAAAATTTAGAATACCGTAAATGAAAATACTCTTAGATAGCAAAGATCCGTGCACAATCGCAGGAATCTAAAACAAATAATTCGTTTCGTGTGGAATAGTAAAATGTATCGTGTGCAGACCTGTCATTGGAAACTATTCCATTCATTTTCATCCTTCAACCTCATTTTCACTCTATTACAATGTTTCATTCTCGTTGTTTCATTCATAAATTTATTTAAGCATAATAGTTAAAATTAACAATTTTTTTTGTAAGTCAAAGCCGAAGGTTGAAAAGGAGTTATTATTTTTTTGTACATTTTTAGAAAGGACAGTTCGTTTTGTCGTGGTAGCGAGTCATATTCATATGTCTTTATGTCTATGTAGATCGTGATCTGGAACTTGTAAACGTATCAGTATTACTTAGTATTATCAATATCAGAAACTTCATTTCGGCAAAAAAAGTTTGGTAATACCGACAAAAATGCATATCGGTAGACCCCTAAGATTTAATCAACATATCTGCTTTTCAGAATAACAAGAACAAAAATTACAGTCACACGCGCATTCATTGAATTGTGATTGATTTAACAAACAAACAAAAAAATAAACACAAAAATTTTTTTGGTTAATGTGAAGAATCTCGACTGTGACGTCACGGTCATTACCGGCGGCCAAAGTCATTAATCAGCTTACATTTACTTAGCAATCATAAAATCTGATTATGAGAACAATTTTTTAGCATTCCAGTAATACAGCATATATTTACAACCAGTTGTAACAGCAGACAACTCACAGGGATGTTTCTAGAGTTACGACATGTCGTAGCACTAGCCAAGTCTCGGTGAGTTGTCTGCAGTTACTTTGTAACTTTGTAGTAGCAGCAGACACTTCGTTAATTTTGAACTAATACTTATTAATACTAATAAATAACTCATATTGTTAAATTATAGATTATTTTGTAAAGAAAGGGCGAAAGTCGAAAGCCTTGAATGAAGTACTTCAAGGCTTGAAGTGCTTGAACAAATTCAGCCCTTGCCATTAATTCGATTTTGAATACGGTACCGAGTCTTTCATCGTCTTTAGCTTGATTACATCTATTCACAACTCGAGCAACATCTCTGCCTGCCATTTCGATGGATCTATTCTGCGTTTGTCAGTAGTAACAGAGCTGTGGCATTCTTTTGGGGTTTTAAAGAAATATAGTCTTGAAAAAGTGAGAGAGTAAGTAGTAAGTAGGGACAGTAGATAAGTCAGTAAGGTAGTTCACAAACAAGAACAACTTCCAGGTCCAGAGCTATAATTAGTCACAAAACAAATGAGTCATTGCCAAATTTATAATTAAAAAAAAAAAATCACAACAATCTCAAGAACAGTCACAGAAACTTTTAATTTTAAGACAATTAAAATAATTTTCTATTGAATTTATCAATGAAAATTCAAATGAGGACAAAATAAAATTCATAGGAATGAATGCAATAAAATTCAATAAAAAAATATAATAAAATTATATTTAAATAGTAAATAGTCTACTACAGTCTGCAGCAAGTTATTATATTATATTTATAATGTACATGTCAAAGTCAATTCTTGGCTAGAATTAGAAATTGAAATATGTGGATTTTTGTATGTTTGGAATAAGTACGTGATAGTGATAACCTATACTATACTATAATTATAAGCCTATAATATCTTACTAAATACTAGTTTATACTATACTGATACTATAATTTATAATTATATAGACTATAATATAGACTATATCAACTATATCATAAGCAATAAGCCATAAGGATTTATTTTGATTGATCTTGGCCACAATTTTGAATTGGCAAATCAAATCTAAAGACTAAAAGCCTTTAATAAAGGGGCTTTGAACTAACAACCGAAGTCTAAGCCTAGCCCTAAGTCCCTAAGTTATAAGTAAAAGTAGGCCTGTCACAGTTATTATAATATTATATGTTATAATTGTCATAAATGATAAATGAGTAAAATTTGAATAGAATAAAAAATAAAGGGATCCTTCCTGACAGTGGAATGAAGTATGAAGTGTTTTAGTTTTAACTTTAAAAAACATAATTTTGTTTTTAATAGAGGAAATTTTTATTTAAATTTGTTTTGTAAAGTGACTTGACACACAAAAATAAATAAACATATTTTTTAAAAAAAAAGTATTATTCATTTATAATTAATGTTTTTTCCCTACCGAAGCCTACGCCTAGTTTGCTACAATTATTTTATGAAAAAAAGAAAAGTGCGAATTCTCAATTTCAGTAAAATAAATAATAAGACTTGGATTTCAGCTTGGAATTTATTTACACTAACAACAGAGTTTTGTCAAGAGTCAAGCTATCTTATTTCATTTAACGTATGTTTATTGAAACTTTTGTAATTTAAAAAATATTTCTACTGTTTATCGTTTGATAAATTTTGCGTTTTTTGTATTTTTTTCATGTGAAGAAAACGCAGGTGAAGTGAGGTACATTACCGACCCTAGCCCTCAAGCCTAGTCACTAGTCACTAGTCACTAGTCCCTAGCCCTAAACTGCCTAAAGCCTAAGCCTAAAGCCTAATGCCTAGCCTAATACTAATATTACTAATACTAATAAATTAATAAATACTAATAATATTACTATACTATTTACTAATACAAATAACTCAAATAACTAATAAGTAGTCTAATAATAATAACTAATAGCCCTAATACTAATAGTAAATACTAATCAGTAATCAGATAATAATAATTATTATTATTAAATTATGGTAATCCTGCAGTCACAGTTTTTACACATATATTAATATTATTTCACAGTGAAATTTATTTTTCTCGTGAGAACTTACGATTTTAATTCATTATTCATTAAATCCATTATCATTATTATATTTTGGGCTAAAGTGAAGAAGGTTGACCGTGACATCACAACGTGTCACGACTCTCCCGGTTGGTATGAAGGATAGTTGCTTCCCTTGAATCTTGTTTGTTTTCTTTTTTATTTATTACCTCCCGTTGCGGGGGAAAACTAGTGACTAGTGAATTTAATCAAAAATTAATAAAAAAATAACAGGGTAGGGGTTGAGTGGAGGGCCCTCCCTCCCCTCATAAAACATATATTCTAAAAAATAAAAAACCAATAATATAAACAACAAGGGAGGGGTTGAGGGGAGCGTCATCCCTCCCCTCATATATTAAAAAAATATAAAAATGCAGAACTATATAATACTATGCCTTTTTTTAAAAGATACGTGCCATAGCAACACGATGGCCGCCGGTAATGACTTCACGGTCGACAATCTTCGTGTTTACCATATTTTGTGTTTTAGTTTTAGCTATTACAATGCTAATTTATAATTTGTATTAATTTCTAAAGCATCTTTTCGGTTCTCTATAATACATAATCCGGTCACAATACGTCATTTTTTTATTTTGGGCCGGCTTGCCAGATGATTTTTACCCATGCTAAAATAAATTTACTGAATTTAAGATTTTTTTAAATGCATAATTCATCTTTGCTATGTTTTTAGAATATAAATAAATATCTTAAAGACAATTTCATTTTTTAATTCATTACTAGATGCTTGATTTTTATTTTGTTTGTTTTTAAGTGAGAAAATTTCATTTGGCATCTTACTGTGACAATCCGGCTAGTAGGATGCTAGATAAACAAAATGGATGTATCATTTCTGATTATGTAGCTTCAAAGGCTGAAAAAAAGCCTTGGAAATTAATATAAATGAAAAATTAGCGTTGTAATAGCTAAAATACAACATATAATAATGTATATAATAAATTATAAACGTAAGTTCTCAAGATAAAATGAAATTTTGCTGTGAAATAATATACATGTAAAAAATGCAGGATTAACTAAATTATTTATTAATAATATAATAATAATAGTATTTTGGCTGAAGCGAAGTATGTCGGACGTGCCGTCACGACGCTACCGATTGCTGGAAAAGAAAGTTCTATAAATTCTAAAAGGATTATAAAAAATGGAAAGTTTTAGGGTTTGGGTTAGGTATAGCTATAGAATTTTAATTTTTAAAGCTTTTTAAAGGACGTGCTATAACAACAAAGAAGTCTGCCATGACCGTGACGTCACGGTCGACATACTTCGCTTTTACCAGTATTTTTTATAATAGTTATAGTAATTTTTTATTTAATAGACTAGAATAGACTAATGGCTAAATCGTCTGAGACGAAGTACGTCGACCATGATGTCACAACGGTACCGGTTGCTTGGAACGAGAATTCCTTCCTTTGAAATCATGTTTGTTTTCTTATTTATTTATTACCTCCCCTTGCAGGGGAAATTTGTGAATTTAATTAAAAATTCATGAAAAATAACAGGGGAGGGGTTGAGGGGGGGGGCCCCCCCTCCACTCATATATTCTAAAAATAAAAAAAATTAATAAAAAACAACAGGGGAGGGGTTGAGGGGAGGGCCTTTTTTAAAAGTCACGTGCCATAGCAACATGATGGCCGCCAGTAATGATGTCACGGTCGACCAACTACGTGTTTACCGGCTAAATCTGACTTGCAGTTCCCAAAAGTAAAGGCAATTAATATTTAGGGTTGGGGTTATGTTTAGTTATAATTGTGAATTTAGGGTTAGGGTTAGGCTAGGTTTAGTTTTAGAATTTTAATAGCTGAATTTTCCAATTTCTTTTTTACCTTGCATAGCAGCAAAGATGGCGGCCATGTAACGTGGGAACGTTAAATCGGATTTTACCTAGACCTATTACTGGGGCTGGGGAAATTAACGATTAATTCCGCGATAAATCGTAAATAATTTTTAGAGATACATTTTTTTTAAAACGATTAATCAACCCACCACTTATAAATGTACTGGAAGTCAAAAGTTAAAAAGTAAAGCATTTAGGCAGATTTTGCCTACCATGCAATGTTCCTTCTAAGTCTAAGCTTCATTGGTCTGTATGCAAAGTAAAAAAAACAATTGTGTGAAAAGTTGTAAAACATCAATTTTTTGCAATATTTTACAAAATTTGTTGCGCAGTGATTCTAAACTCCTGTGTGGCGGCGGTCAAATATCTGCCGCTCTGATTAGAGGGATTATAGCTTCCATGATTCTAACACTTCGCTTACATATCATCTGTAAACAAAACATCCACTACAATATCAGAATCTAAAGCTATGTGAACGATTGCTTGGATTGGCTGGTTATATTATCAATAAGGCCTGCTCCTCACTGTCATGTGCAGAAATGTGTGTTGAAAAGAGGTCACGTGATGAAAGTAAGGGTTAGTCCAGAATGCATTGGAAGGCAGTAGTTGATAGTAGTTGAGAGTGGAGGTAGGCACTAAAGAAGGGTTTGAGTTGTGTCTCTGACAATTTTCACCTTGTAAAATTATACATAAATTGCTGCATTAAATTTATTTAGGATTACTGAGGACTTCAATTTTATTAATGAGTATGATATTGTTTTTAAATAACGGCCACAAGAAAACGGGTAAAAACAACCACTCACTTGAACCAAATAATGTCAACACACTTGTCTGTTTGCGTTGTTGGTTAAAAGATGTCATATATGTCAACACACTTGTCTGTTTGCGTTGTTGGTTAAAAGATGTCATATAATGTCAACACACTTGTCTGTTTGCATTGTTAGTTAAAAGATGTCATATAAAGGAGACATTCCAGTGTTATTTTGATTTTCAACTAGTGAGTTTAATTAATTTTACTTATGACACCATAAATTTCAATTTTTGGCTTTACTCGAAATAAAACTAAAATGCTACTTCACTTTGGTGAGACCTGTACTAGAATATGCATTTTCTGTATGGGACCCATCCACCAAAGAAAACATTGATAAACTAGAACAAATTCAAAAAAGAGCTGCCAGATTCATTACTGGAGTAAATTAAGAACTGAAACGAATAACAGTATTAGTTAAATTATTAAACCTTGAAACACTAGAGGATAGAAGAACCAAGAGTTAAGTGGTAATTATACATAAGGCATTTAATTCTAATTTAGCAATACAACACAAAGATAACTTAATACAACCCTCAGATAGACATAAAGATAAAAACACCTTTCTTATTCCATATGCAAGAGCGAACACATACAAGTTTTCTTTCTTCCCGTCTGGCATTCGAGCGTAGAATGGGTTGCCTGAAGAAACCAGGAAAACCAACACTTAATCAACATTTAAAACTTTAATAAGAATGCAGGACTAGGTACAAACCATAGATAAACGTAGGACACAATAATCTTCTTTATGGAAGAAGCGTCTGTAACTGATAAGATAAGAAGCTAATACACTATCAGTATCAACATTCATTCAAAAATTTATCCTCCTTTATGATCTTGAACCACAATGAATGAATGTGTCAAATTTGTTTAAGATGCACCAGTCCAAGTAGAAAAGCAGATGTAACTGACTTTTAAATACATGAGAATCCACAACTGCCATAGCGATAAGTTTGCCAGCCGTGGTAAAAAACATGTGGCTTTTTGTCTAAGAGGCAATCCATAAAGTATATGATGCTATTTTTGACCATTTTCATCCCCCCCCTCTTCCCCATCACAAACTGTCACTAATCTCGGACCCCCCCCCCCTTAAGGTACGTCACACATATGAACAAAAATAATTTTTTATAATTAAAATTTAATTTAAAAACCTGCGACGTCACACATGGCCGGGAACCCCCCCTCCCCCCACACTAACTTCACACTTTCTTACACCCCCTCTCTGCCTCTGCTACATTAATTGCTCTTAAAAATAATATTCCTCAGATATATATAATTACAAAATTACAAATGATTCAGGTATATATAAATTATATCTGAAATCTTTAGAAAACCATAGCTTTTTGTCTATAGAAAATTTAATATAACTCTAGGTTCTAATCATTGAAAAATATTTTTTGCCATCCTTTTTACAGTAAAAGCAGTATGAGTAAAAGAAAAGCAGACACAGAAAATCTTAATGCAGAATTTTGTGACTTCCTTATGGGTAAGCAGATAATAAAAGTTTAAAAATAATTTTTAATAAAAATTTGAAGGGGAAAAAAATGGTTCCATGACAAAACAATAAGGTTTTGACACCTCATCGTTTTGTCACCTTGTTGTTTTATCACTTTGTCACTTGTTGTTTTGTCTGGTTACCAAAAAATAATGCTTGAAGGGAGATAAAACGATTAAGTCATACATTGAATTAGAAGACGCATCACTGCAGGCAGGACTGGAAGTCAACAACCAAAAAAACAAAATTCATAACCCTAGAAAGAGAAGAAATGACAGGTGAAGACATTAAAATTAGGAACCAGACTTTTGAAAAAATAAATCAATTCTAATGCCTAGGATCACTAATAAATGAAAGGAACGAACTAATTTTAGAAATCAAAGAAAGAATATCAGCCGGGAATAGAGCATACTTTAGTAGCCAGAAAATCTTCAAAAACAAAAACATTACAAGGGAAACAAAGAAAACTCTTTATAAAACGGTCATCGGACCAGCTGTAAAATATGTAAGTGAAACTTGGACCTTAACGAAAACTGCAGAAAACCTATTAAATACATGGGAGAGGAAAGTTCTCAGGAAAATATATGGACCAAGAAAGGATGAGTTCGGGTGGAGGATATGAACAATACAGTCTATATCAGGATACCACAATAGTTGCAGAAATTAAAAAGGGCAGACTGCGCTGGGCAGGACACCTAGAAAGAATGTCAAATGATAGAGTAAAGAGGGTACACCATCAAAACCCAAGAGGGACGTGGTGGTCGAGAGGTAGCGCTCTCGACTGTCATACTGATGGTCACGAGTTCGAATCCACACGAAAGTGAGGATTTGTTCTCGGGGCCTGAGGAGTCCCCGAGTCACCCAGCTCCGAATGGGTACCTAACTAGACAATAGTTAGGCGGTTGGGGTAATGCGTGGAACCCCTATAGCCGTGGCCTGTGACCGCTGCATCACTTGCCAACAGATCATCTCTCATGGTCTGTGGACGCAATTATCTTCTGCATAGAAGGAGCGTCTGTATATCTAAGATAAGAAAACGGCTCAAGGGAAGACCTAGGCTTAGATGGATGGATGATGTAGAGCAGCGTGCGGCTCCGGGCCAAAATAAATGTATACTGTGGCTCTTTGCCAAGTTTGGATTTTTTTTTAGATACATCGTCTTTCGATACTCATTCCTATGTCACAAGTAAGTGGAAAGGGAAACCTCTCTCAAGGTGTAAGTTCTGAGTACTTTCTAGATACTAGGGAAACCCCTGCAAAGTGATTCCGTCACTTCTGGGAAAACCCCTCTGAAAGTCAATGTTCCTTAATGAGTTCAGGGAAACCCCCTCCTTTAGGTCATGTCCCTGCATCTCCCAACCTTTTTAAATTTAAAAGAATGTTTTATAAATAAAGAGGCTCAGTATTTTCCCGGACGCGAGCTAGTGCAATTTAAAGTTCTTTTCTTTAAGGGCAGGTTAAACTCCTAAAATCTTAATCAAAGCACCGGTCCATTCTGACTGACACTCATGTAAAGGAACTGCTCCGAGTGGCTACAACTGAATACAAACCTGATTTGCAGAAGTTTACTGAAACAAAAGATGTCAGAAATCCCATTGAGATTATCATCCCATCACTCCAACTAGGTAGCAAAAAACACCTGACAGAGCATGTTATATTATGCGTTTAATATATTATTGTTAAAATTTTATGCTTTTGTGTGGTGTGGCTCTCTGACTCTCACAGTTCACAGTTAAAGATTTTGGCTCTTTTTGTCGAACTTGTTCGCCACCCCTGATGTAGAGAAAGATCTACAACAACTGGGCATCAAATATTGGAGAAGAAAGGCGTTGATAAGGCGTGAGTGGAAGGGGGTAATGAGGCAGGCCCAAGCCCTACATGGGCTATAGTGGAAGGAGGTCGTGAGGCAGACCCAAGCCCTACATGGGCTGTAGTGGAAGGAGGTTGTGAGGCAGGCCCAAGTCCTACATAGGCTGTAGTGGAAGGAGGTCGTGAGGCAGACCCAAGCCCTACATGGGCTGTAGTGGAAGGTCGTGAGGCAGGCCCAAGCCCTACATGGGCTGTAGTGGAAGGAGGTCGTGAGGCAGACCCAAGCCCTACATGGGCTGTAGTGGAAGGAGGTCGTGAGGCAGACCCAAGTCCTACATGTGCTGTAGTGGAAGGAGGTCGTGAGGCAGGCCCAAGCCCTACATGGGCTGTAGTGGAAGGAGGTCGTGAGGCAGACCCAAGCCCTACATGGGCTGTAGTGGAAGGAGGTAGTGAGACAGGCCCAAGCCCTACATGGGCTGTAGTGGAAGGAGGTCATGAGACAGGCCCAAGCCCTACATGGGCTGCAGTAGGTCGTGTGGCAGACCCAAGCCCTACATGGGCTGTAGTGGAAGGAGGTCGTGAGGCAGGCCCAAGCCCTACATGGGCTGTAGTGGAAGGAGGTAGTGAGGCAGACCCAAGCCCTACATGGGCTGTAGCGCCACAGGGATGGATGGATGGAGATAAACTATTACATTTTTGAAATTTTAAAAAACATTATTTTTTTAATCATTTTCATTTATAATAATTAGTTATTAAATTTAACTTATAAATTTTAAAGGTTACTTATAGAGTATCCTTCTTTGTTTTACTAATGCATAATTATTTAAATATGCTATAATACTGTTAATTATAGTAATATTATTAACGAGACCCTTGGAAAGTTACTGAATTTCCAAAACTTGTATTTGGATTGATGTTTGCTCGCATTGCACTTTATATAATGTCATGTGTATGCATTTGCATATAAAGAAATACAAATATCTATA
This sequence comes from Radix auricularia, assembly GCA_002072015.1. Lineage (NCBI taxonomy): Eukaryota > Metazoa > Mollusca > Gastropoda > Lymnaeidae > Radix > Radix auricularia. Next base: position 74,748 of record MUZC01000101.1, on the reverse strand, counting down.
TATATATATATATATCATAATTCTTAAAAAATGATACAAATTTGAATATTTATGATTCTGTATTCATACTTAATTAATATTTTAGGTGTAAACTGGTTTTTGCTTTCCATGAAGGAAAGAAAATAGATTGTGTTTCAAAATTCAGTGGTACCTCTGTATGCGTCTGCTTTGGTATAAGTTCAACTGGGTATAAGTCCTGCTTGGAAGCGAAAAATTTTGCTTGTTATATGATCTTCTTTCCTAGAACTTGTAAAATTAAAAATGACGCATCACGCTTGCGTAAATTGTTGGAATCACGGCATGCCACATGATACGTGATACTGTATGAGTACAGCAGTTGCTACCATACAATGAACGACTCACGCTATAACTGTAAATTGTCATGTGATTTTTTTTCTTGTAAATTATGAGTAAATTCATTTACCATGAGCTCTAAAAAATTGAAACTACAACAAAAATGGATAGGATCACAAAGGAGGTGAAAAAAGAGATTGTTGTAAACAATGACAGAGGATTACGTGTACGGCATTTAGTTAAAGCATACTGAGAATGACTATTTCTGTGACTGGGACATTATTAAATGCACAAATGTTGAGAGGGGAGGGGGTGGAAGCGATTACAAATAATGAAACATTGCTTTTAATCTGGATAACAGAAAAACATTTTTAAAAATTTGTCTGTTTTTTTAACCTATGTGTTTAGTATTATGATGAGTTTAAATTATTTTATACAACCACGTCAAAAATGTATAAGATATAATTAACAATAAAATTTTATTTTAATGGGAACGGATTAATCATTTTCTATCTATTTCTTATGGGGAAAAATATATTTGGTATACATCCAAAGTTGTATACATCCAAAGTGGTATACATCCAAGGGTCTGGAACGGATTAAGGACGCATACCGAGGTACCACTGTATAGCAATAAGAAAAAATTCCTATTGAGATTTTGTTGACATTTTTTTGTTTGTTTCTAGAACTGGCTAATTTTGAAAAAAATGTGACCAGAGCGATCCACAAATATAATGTCTACAGAAAAGCAGCTGGCGTATTAGCCAAACATCCTGTGAAGATTACCAGTGGAGCAGAAGCTAAAAAATTAGTGAGTAATTGTAAAAACACTGGGTAGAAAGAAAGATTAACTTTCTTTTACCTAATCAAACTCGCTGCAAAGCACCCATGCCTAAAAAATCCTAAGAAGAAATCCTAGATAGAAGGATAAACTCTAATGATTATTAAGAAGTGTTTAATGAGCTTTGTTTTCCCAACAGTAGATAGAAGGATAAACTCTAATGATTATTAAGAAGTGTTTAATGAGCTTTGTTTTCCCAAAAGTAGATAGAAGGATAAACTCTAATGATTATTAAGAAGTGTTTATTGAGCTTTGTTTTCCCAACAGTAGATAGAAGGATAAACTCTAATGATTATTAAGAAGTGTTTAATGAGCTTTGTTTTCCCAACAGTAGATAGAAGGATAAACTCTAATTATTATTAAGAAGTGTTTATTGAGCTTTGTTTTCCCAACAGGATGGCATCGGAGAGAAAATTGGACAAAAAATTGATGAATTTATTAAGACTGGGAAGCTTAAAAAGTTAGAAAAGGTAACAATAGGCTGAGGTTGAGTTTGAGGCTGATGCTGAGGTTGAGGTTGAGGTTGAGGCTGATGCTGAGGTTGAGGTTGAGGCTGATGCTGAGTTTGAGGCTGATGCTGAGGTTGAGGTTGAGGCTGATGCTGAGGTTGAGGCTGATGCTGAGGTTGAGGCTTAAGTTGAGTTTGAGGCTGATGCTGAGGTTAAGGCTGAGGCTGCCCACCTCCAAGTGGTGTATAAAATCATGTAACTTAAAATTGTTGAATTTCAGTCTATAAGTTTTAATGTCTTACATTTTTTTAAATGTTACATTATTTCATAGCTATTAATTGAAAAAAAAAACAGTCTAAAAGAATTCAATGAATCTATATTTGATAAGTTACTTGTTGTAGTGGTCAATCATTTTAAAAATAAACTGTGAAAATTTCCTATTGTTTAGATTCGTGCAGATGACCACAATGTGGCTATAAATGAATTAACCAAAGTGACAGGAATTGGGTAAGTGTTTAAAATTATGAAGATAAAATTTTTTTTAAAAATTAGCTGAAAAAAAAAGCTCAATGCACTCATGAAACAAGACTAGAGAACATTCTGGTGATTGTTGTTTGATAAAAGTTAGAAGCATTGAGTGGTCCAAGGTTGTCATTGCCAGGGTGGGGGTGAGAGATAAGCATCCACTCCTCTAGAAATGCCCTAAAAGGCTTGCGTCTCTCAATGCCTCTGTCAACCAAAATCCAGCTCCTGGCCTTCACGCGTGACTCACACAAAAACCCGGCGGACCATGTTTCTACTAACAGGAGAAGGGATGAAGGTGGTCAACTGGCGCCTCAAAATTAGTAGCTTCGGGTAGATGAGGCTCGTTAACCATAGCTGGTAGCTCATCTCAGAGAGGGAAACTCTGACTCCAAACCTCCGCTGCCTTGCGACTAGGGGAGTAAACCCCGACAGAAAATCAAGAATTGGAGCTCCTAAGGAGGTGTGCTATTGAAAGAAATTGCATTTCGGCATCTCCTGCCACATGAATCGTGTCCAGCCGTATCAACAGTAGTTGTTCCCTTTGATCCATTATTGGCATGGAGAGTGGGGGATCTGCTGTTTGGGCAGCAGCTAGTTCTCTATACTAATAGGCCCAGGCTTTATCTTTACTGGAGAGGACACTCCAGCATCGCCGCAAGGTGTGAACACAACACGGGAAGCAGCAGTTTACCGGTTATAAGTTTGTTATAAGCAATAGCTCTATAGGCGTAGAGCTAGGCACCAGGGTTTCTTCTAACAGAGGGAGATATCACCATGTCTCAATGGATTGCTACCTCAAGCTAGGCAGCCCCCAGCCTACAAGGTGATACTCTGCCTAGACCTACCTGCTCCAGTAGGCTCAAGCTAGGCAGCCCCCAGCCTACAAGGTGATACTCCGCCTAGACCTACCTGCTCCACTAGGCTCAAGCTAGGCAGCCCCCAGCCTACAAGGTGATATTCCGCCAAGACCTACCTGCTCCACTAGGGGCAAGGAGCTCAGAGAAACATCTCAACAAGTGGCCAGTAAATCATTCACCTCGAAATAAAAAAATCTAAAGAAAAGAAGACTCCAGCTCAGAAGACTCCAACTCAGAAGACTCCGAAGACTCCAACTCAGAAGACTCCAGCTCAGAAGACTCCAGCTCAGAAGACTCCGAAGACTCCAACTCAGAAGACTCCAGCTCAGAAGACTCCAGCTCAGAAGACTCCAGCTCAGCAGACTCCGAAGACTCCAGCTCAGAAGACTCCAGCTCAGAAGACTCCAGCTCAGAAGACTCCAGCTCAGAAGACTCCAGCTCTTTGTCTAGCAAGCTGGAACATTAGGACTATGTGCCCAAAGGGCCTATGCGTTAAGAGTTGGAAGTGATCACATGGCCTGGCCAACTTGCCTCGGTTGTTTTGGAAGAGACGGGCTAAATGAAAATTGGCAGAGATTGCTAGAGATGCGCTGCTTACATGGACTATGTGTCACAAATACTAACTTCAACTGCAAAGCAATCCACCAAGTGTCATGGAGCCATCGCCGCTCTAAACACTGGCACCAATTAGATATCATTATCACAAGACGCACACAACTGGCCAATGTCCTCCTCACGCTCAGCTACCACTGCGTAGACTCTGACTCCGATGATGCCTTAGTGGCTAGCAAGGTAAGGTTACTGCCTAAGAAATTTTATCGCAACAAAAACAAAGGCACACCTAGCATAGGCATCTACTCCACCAATATTTCATAGAGAATAGAAGACTACAAAAAGCTCTAGTACAAATGCCATCAGTTGACACTATTGAGTCCAAATGGTCACATCTGTGGGATACCATATATGGCTCAACAATTGTGGCATTTGACAAGAGAGAACGTAAAAGTGCAGATTGGTTTGAGGCTCACTGGGAGGAAATGAAGCATGTCACTGTTGCAAAAAGATAGGCTCTTTTAGCCTATAAAGAAAGGCTCTGTTAGCCTATAAAGAAAGGCTGTTAGCCTATAAAGAAAGGCTTTTAGCCTATAAAGAAAGGCATTTAGCCTATAAAGAAAGGCTCTGTTAGCCTATAAAGAAAGGCTGTTAGCCTATACAGAAAGGCTTTTAGCCTATAAAGAAAGGCTCTGTTAGCCTATAAAGAAAGGCTGTTAGCCTATAAAGAAAGGCTGCTAGCCTATAAAGAAAGGCTGTTAGCCTATAAAGAAAGGCTCTGTTAGCCTATAAAGAAAGGATCTGTTAGCCTATAAAGAAAGGCTCTGTTAGCCTATAAAGAAAGGCTCTGTTAGCCTATAAAGAAAGGCTCTGTTAGCCTATAAAGATAGCCTATAAAGAAAGGCTCTGTTAGCCTATAAAGAAAGGCTCTGTTAGCCTATAAAGAAAGGCTCTCTTAGCCTATAACGAAAGGCTCTGTTAGCCTATAAAGAAAGTCTATGTTAGCCTATAAAGAAAGGCTATGTTAGCCTATAAAGAAAGGCTCTGTTAGCCTATAAAGAAAGGCTGTTAGCCTATAAAGAAAGGCTTTTAGCCTATAAAGAAAGGCGTTTAGCCTATAAAGAAAGAAACTCTACATTCCCATTATAAGAGTGCCAAGAAAAATTCCCAGCAGGCAGCTCGCCACTACGTTAACACATACTGGCTCCACATACAAGTCCACGATAACACAGTGATGCTGCCTTAATATCTCACACAGAAGACGGACTGCAGAACCTTTTATCCAGCGTCTCCACTGCCTGTAGAGAGTTTGGCCTGACCATTAGCATAAAGAAAACCAACAAGATGCTGTGTCCCTCCCCACCATCACCATTGATGACTGCAACCTGGATGTTGTGGATATTGTGGATAGTTTGACATATTTGGTTTGGGTATTGAACATCTCGAGCACCCTCTCACTGGAAGATGAGATAAATAGTTGGATAAGGAAGGCCACAACCGCAATGGGCAGACTGTACAAAAGAGTCTGGACCAATACCAAACTCACATCAAGGACTAAGCTGCAGGTATACCAGGCCGGCGTACTGAGCACGCTCCTCTATGGATGCGAGTCATGGACCACCTACACCAGGCATGAAAAAAGGCTCAAATAGCTTCCACCTCGGATGCCTGCGCCGCATCCTTGACATCAAATGGCTAGAGAAAATCACAAACACAGAGGTCCTGGCTCAAGCAAGCATGAGCAGTATTCCAACCATACTAAGCCAAAGACGCCTCCGCTGGCTTGAACACATGGCTTGAACACGTCAAGAGAATGCAAACTGGTCGCATACCCAAAGATGTGCTATACAGCGAGCTGGCAAATGGGAAAAAGGTCGGTTGGTCGGCCATGTCTCAGATTAACGGACATATGCAGGAGAGACATGAAACTAGCCAACATTGACATACAAAACTGGGAAAATCTGGCTGAGGATAGATCTTACGTGGCGGGCTATAGTGAAAGAAGGATCACTTAGAGCAGAGGAGCAAATCAGTGCGGAAGCAGTTTAAAAAAAGCGAGAAGGAAGGCCCTAGCAACACTTTCCCAGTACATTTGTGTGTGTGACATGTAGAAGAAACTGCCACTCAAGGATTGGTCTCATCAGCCACACCAAGAGCTTGCAAATAATAAAGATACATCTATCCTCTTTCATAGATGGACAGATGCCATACAAACAGAAGCATTGAGAGAAGTACTGACTATCTGACCAGTGTAACACTAGAGGTTAAACAAATCTAATTATCACCATTGTTCTTTAGACGTTAACAGACTTGCATCAGGCTATTAATACTAAAATTTGACCTAATTATATACAGGATGATGATCTTGGTACATAAAGTCATCAGAAATCTGTAGTCATCTTATGCTGTTTTCAAATGTCTGCTAACTACCATTGAATGAATCAATTCTCAAAAAGAACGTTCAAATATCTGGTATAAATTAAATATTTACTTTTATAATGAATTTCATGTTATTATTTTGTTGGATCTTCCAGGCCAGCAGCAGCTCAGAAATTAGTAACTGAGGGGATCTTCTCTATTGAAGGTAATATTGTTCATTCTCTTTATTGTACTGTAACAAGTTGTTAATCAAGTTTGATCCTGGAATCTTACTCTTACTTAATTTTTCTTATCTTTGATCTCATGAAAGTCTCTTATTTTTTCTTATCTTTGATCTCATGAAAGTCTCTTATTTTTTCTTATCTTTGATCTCATGAAAATCTATGTTTTAACAAGTTTTTTTTAACTATCTGAATTGTTTGGCTAATGTTTGTTAATTTTTATATTACATAATAATATTGGTTGTCAAATCTATGTAGCCCAAGTATTTTTATAAATGTATCATTATGATTTAATATCAATTATTTAATGTTGAAGCTAAAAAATTAATTCCATTTTGATCAGAGACATTATTTGTTGACATGCCATGTTGACCAGAGAAATAAAATAAAATAAGAAAAATATATTTTAAAATAAACAAATAAAAGACTTATCTGATTCTAATAAGTATAAAATAATGTAGGATTTATTTTAAAACATTAGGCAAAGAACACGTCAGCCTTGTAGTTTATTGAATTCAAATCCTTTCATTACTGGTTACACTTGATGCTTTTATTTCTACACAGTCTTTCTTTGTGAAATATCTTTTGAGAAATTATAAATAATATTCTACTCTTTATTATCTTTTAGCTTCTGTCTTTTTAAAGCTTAAAAAAATTTTCTTGTCATATTATTCAAGTCTGGAAATAGTTATAGAATTTGAAACATGTTTTGTAAATTATACATTACAAGTGTATATATTGTTTTATGCTTCAGATTTACGGAAACATGCTGGTAAATTAAATCATCATCAAAAAATTGGCCTCAAGTAAGTGATTATGTAAGTTACTATGAATAAATTTGATATTTAAAAACTTAAGCCCTATTCACCCTAACAGATTTCATTAACCGATGGTTGTTTTATAAAATTTTCAAAGTACTTCTTTCATAAAATGTTTTATTTGATTAACTAAAGCTTACAACAACTAATATCAGATATAAATAAATATAATGTTTGGTAACTAGATTACAAAGTCAAGCTAACTTTATGATTGTATTTACATTAATTTTGTTTTAGCTTTTCACCTTTGTTTTTTGTTGCTTTTTTTTTGGTTTTTGTTGTGATTGCTTTTTCAATAAATTCACTTTAAAACAAATATTTCTTTCCAGACATCATGAAGATTTTCAGAAACGAATTCCGAGAGAAGAGATGATCCAAATCCAGGTTAAATCAATTATTTTCATTGAAAAAGTTTCTCCCACTTTCATGGAAAGTTGAAAAAAGAGACCAAAGCTTTTTACTATTTCTTTTTTTAATACAGATTAAGATCAATTCTAATCTTTAAAAAAAGAGAAAAAATGTTTTGAAAATAAATTTTAAGTTAATAATTTCTGATTTTTTTATTATTTTTTTCTTAAAGTGTTTTATAATTTTTCACTTGACCATTAATAAATCTGAATACATTAACAGAAGTTTGTTACGGATGAGATCCACAAATTGGACACAAATTACAAAGTCAAAGTTTGTGGGAGTTTCAGGCGAGGTATTTAGTAAAAATAATATTTTGTCATTACAAATTGTCATAAATAAATATATCCCAATATTATGATAATTAATGGTTATTATACAATTTATAAATTTTTTATATTTATAACAGATTATTATCCTCTAGATATCTGATACAAGGGTCTTTGATTCATTAAAAAATTAAACTGATTAAAACTTGTATCCCACTACCACGTTTGTTCTTGTAATGAATGGTTCAACAACACCAATATCATGTCAGGATTCTTTTGATAGGTTAGCTTTCTAGGCAATGATACTTATATGTTTAGAGTTAACTTCCATCAGTTTCTAGAATAATTAGTGGTACATGAACAAATAATAAATCAAGGCTTGTCTCTATAAACTAAGGCTTGTCTCTATAAACTAAGGCTTGTCTCTAGAAACTAAGGCTTGTCTCTAGAAACTAAGGCTTGTCTCTATAAACTAAGGCTTGTCTCTATAAACTAAGGCTTGTCTCTATAAACTAAGGCTTGTCTCTATAAACTAAGGCTTGTCTCTATAAACTAAGGCTTGTCTCTATAAACTAAGGCTTGTCTCTC
>MUZC01000101.1:49289-61330 GCA_002072015.1 Radix auricularia | reverse complement strand
CGCCCCCCGCCCCCCACTAGCGACGCCACTGGTACAAGGCACATCTAATAAGTAAAGTTATGTTGGTATACAAATCAATCTTTGAGTTTTTATTTAGGGCAAAATGTCAAGTCTATATTTAGAAGTCACAAACTAGCACCATGAAGCTTTAATCAAATTCATTAGCTTAGAAAACCCTGAAACTAAAGTTGTTTCGGTAAAACTACCTGTTTGTATTCTGATAATTAATTACTTGTGATTGATCATAATAATATTGCTTCATTTAATCATTCATATTTTTAACAGGAGCTTTGATCATAATTCTTTTATTTCTCACACAGCCTATTCTGCTTCATAATGTTGTCAAAAGTCTTGAGGATCTCAAATTTGTAACAGAGACGCTATCATTGGGGGATTCTAAATTCATGGTTAGGAACATTGGTGTCTATTTACAACTTTTTTTAGAATGATATATTTTAAACTGCCTTGAATTGGAAGTAAGGCATATTATTTATAATGATATATTTTAAACTGCCTTGAATTAGAAGTAAGGCATATTATTTTCAAATTAGATGTAAAAAGTATTCCTTGTCAATTGTTTCTTTGCTAGAGATTCAAGTGAGCTCTCTAAATAAAGTCTGTCATAGATTTATTGCTAAAAACATATTTAACCTCAAACTTCAAATCTTCTGAAAAAAAAAAATGTTTCTAATCCATATCTATCTAATAAATAGCATTATTTAACAACAATAACAGTTATTAGTCCAACTGGATGTTGTTTAATATTGGAGTTATTGAATAAAGTTAACTTGAGATTTAATTATTCTTATTAATTAAAAAGGTTGAAATTTATGAGTTTCTATGTATCTGTTTAATTTACTTTTAATTTTTTTAGGGTGTTTGTCATTTGCCTACAGGAGAGGATGGCAAAGATTTTCCCTTCCGAAGAATTGACATACGGTAAACTTTTTAAAAAATGCTGTGAAATTCATTTAACACGAAATTAAGGGGACAGTTATACATAATTTTCAGTGTAAAAAAAAGAAACAGACGTATTATGTAAAAAAACAATACATTAGATATTATTTATCCAAATTATGTCTCAATTCCTCCACAAAAATATAGCTTGTAATGTATGGCAAAGGCAAACCTTTTTAAAAAAAATAATAAATTTTTACTTAAATATGCATTACAGATTAGTACCACAAGACCAGTATTACTGTGCCTTGCTATACTTCACTGGCTCAGATGTTTTCAATGCTAACATGCGTCAAGAAGCTTTAAATCAAGGGTTCACCATAAATGAATATTCCATTAGACCTTTAGGCAGCACAGGTTTGTTTTGAGTTTTTTTGTTTCTTCTGAAAATATTTTTTAAAAACAACATAATAACGCCAGAAGTTTTAAGTTCAAGCACAGGATTGTTGAAAAATGCGAGGTGTAATTTTAAAAAAAATATTTAAAACATTTAATCCATGTCTTTAGTTTAAATATTGATGTCATTTTTATTTAGGAGTTCCTGGAGAACCTCTCCCTGTAACTTGTGAAGAAGACATTTTTGATTACATAGGAATGAAGTACAGAGAACCAAATGAAAGGACGTCCTGAGGGAAAGTGTTTACAAGTACCAAAAAGATGAAAAGAAAATGAACAAAAATTAACTTTAATTTATTTGGAGAGAATATTTCGTTTGAACCTCTTAAATCTTTGTTTTTAAACTGTTTTGTGCTGCTGTGCATCTCTTAATATTTTAAACTGTTTTGTGCTGCTGTGCATCTCTTAATATTTTAAACTGTTTTGTGCTGCTGTGCATCTCTTAATATTTTCAAAAATTATTATGCCCCCCCTCCCCCCATGCATAATTTTTAATGTTATGAAATAGGGTTGTTCACTGAAGAAACAGAAAGAATTGGTTAAAGGAAGAAATCACTAGGACATTGGTGAGGAAACAGTGAGCGAATTTTTTAAAGTTACAAATGAGAATTGTAATTGAAGTACAAAATCATTTTAATGAAGGTTTTCTCAATTATTTTAATAAATAGCAGCTATGAAAATCATATGTGTGTGTGTGTGTGTGCTTGATGTTTGCTGAAAAGATATTTAATGTTAGGTTCAAATTTAGTTTTTGCTCTAGTTTCAAATTTAGTTTTTGCTCTAGTTTCAAATTTAGTTTTTGCTCTAGTTTCAAATTTAGTTTTTGCTATAGTTTCAAATTTAGTTTTTGCTCTAGTTTCAAATTTAGTTTTTGCTCTAGTTTCAAATTTAGTTTTTGCTCTAGTTTCAAGTTTTCCAGCTGTGTTATGTCCAGACAATTTCTTATCTTAAAACTACAGCACTAAATCCACATTTAACTAAATATGAAGTTATGAAGATGGAAACAGTAATAAATGTTTGATTGCACATTTGACTTTTTTCCTCCAGTACCTATGCCATAGTCCAGTACCTATGCCATAGTCCAGTACCTATGCCATAGTCCAGTACCTATGCCATAGTCCAGTACCTATGCCATTGTCCAGTACCTATGCCATTGTCCAGTACCTATGCCATTGTCCAGTACCTATGCCATTGTATATACCTATGTGTATACTAGCTTATAGCACTAGTACTAAGTGTATACCTATTGGTATACTAGCTTATAGCACTAGTACTAAGTATATACCTATTTGTATACTAGCTTATAGCACTAGTACCAAGTATATACCTATGTGTATACTAGCTTATAGCACTAGTACTAAGTGTATACCTATTTGTATACTAGCTTATAGCACCAGTACTAAGTGTATACCTATTTGTATACTAGCTTATAGCACTAGTACTAAGTGTATACCTATTGGTATACTAGCTTATAGCACTAGTACTGAGTATATACCTATTTGTATACTAGCTTAATTCTCCACTTGAGTGATGTTCAGGCTGTCAATCTAGTTAAACTAAAAACTAGAAATTGTTTTCTTATATCTTGATCAGAATTTCCATTATAATTAGACGTGTGATATTTTTAAAGGCTGGCTTACTTTGAATATTTTTGACATCTACAATTGTATACTTAAAATATTTTTGACATCTACAATTGTATACTTAAAATATTTTTGACATCTACAATTGTATACTTAAAATAAATTGTTTCAATCATAGTTTTAAGAAATATATAATGGCTTCAGCTGTTTGTAATGTTAGTTCTCTTTTCATTGTTGTTACAAATGTATTATATATTGCCATATACCCTGTGTGTAATGTCCATGAAATGAAAATGACCTTGAATGTTAAAGAGAAAACAAATCTTTGACTAGTTTTTGTCGGCATGAATGTAGTTGACATCCCACAATACAAAGTTTTGAGTATTTTGTTTACATTAATTAATATATGAAATGAGGGTTATAATTACATCCATGTATGATTGGAATTCATTAGAAATTTTAACATATTATTATTATATATTTCTCCACATTTTTTATAGAATTTATATTTTGACAGGAGTAGGAAGGTTGAATCTGTTTCTAATTGACAAAAACAACTTCCCAACATAATGAAATTGTTCATTGATACTATTACTATCCATTAACAAGTATGCTCATGTGTCAAGAGATTGGCTATGATAAAAATTAGATGGTTAATCACTGTAAATTTTCTTTAGAAAAATAAACCACGCCAAACATAAATTAATATCAGGCATATATATATATTTATTAAAAGTAGTTTAACAAAGCATCATATAATAAAATTTAATGTATAAATAACTATTCAAGTACACACATTTCTTTTCTTGTTTCAAACTGTATAAAAGTTGATTAACAATTATAGACACCAACAACCAAATTGAGTTACGACTCAATAAGTGACGACTGTTAGGCTACGTAAAAAATGAATGAAAGGTCTGAGATGTTTGAAACATGCAAATAAATAAAATTAATCGAACACAATAAAATTACATGGACTTTAAAAAAAAAAAAGGTATTCAATAATTTGTCATTTCATGAAATGGCTCAAAGTTCACATGATTTCATTGCTTGAAAATACAGTTCAACTATTTTGACAAAACAACCTTTAACAAATTATTTCAGAGTTTATAGTAGTGATCTATAAACCAAGAGCAAATATTTTTTATGTGTTTAAAATCTCCAGCCTGAAGTGGGGAAAAGTTTCAATTAAGTAGTTCATGTAAGAGAAAGTGTCAATTAAGTAGTTCATGTAAGAGAAAGTGTCAATTAAGTAGTTCATGTAAGAGAAAGTGTCAATTAAGTAGTTCATGTAAGAGAAAGTGTCAATTAAGTAGTTCATGTAAGAGAAAGTGTCAATATTTGAGGATCCCTCAGTTTCCTCACATTGAATTCATGTTATCAACATATTTTAGCCAATAAGCATTAAAAAATCCTTGTATTATCTACATCAAAAATTAATCAGCATCAGTTATAAATTGTAATAATATGTGTTTTCAACAAACTACTTCATTTAATGTGTACATATGAAATCTCAAACTTTTCATTAACATTCAAAAGGGGAGATACATTTTAACTCTTAAAGTCGCAAAGCGTCGTAATGCGTCTCTTCCCGCTATCCTTAAAGCGTCGTAATGCGTCCTTAGATACCACTCTCATTAGAAATGAGATATCGGAAAGTAAAAACTCTTCAATGCTTGAAAAATGATGTATTCGACTTCCGGCAATGGCGGCCGTTGCCTGTACTAGTGTTATCACTCGATTCGCGATGTTTTTTGGTAGTTTTAACAGTTTTTTTTCGAAGATACGTTTTCGCTATACTTTATTACTAAAATAATAGTACTAAACTAAAGGTAAATATTGTTTTAAACTCAGTACAGTCTTTTGGATGCGTAAAATAACCATTCTTAGCCTAAAAAATGAAGTCAGTATGACAATAATATTATAAATGGATTTTACACAAATTTTTAAATTTTATAACTGGTTGATCGTAATACGGGAAATCCTTACGGGACTGAGGCGGAAGTTTATTGCAAACCCTTCTGCGACTTTAAGAGTTAATATTACTTTTTCTATAAAATGCAGCCCTGGAGGTTAAGAAAAAGTAAACTTACAATGCCATGGTCAATGCTTACAATGCCGTGGTCAATGCTTACAATGCCGTGGTCAATGCTTACAATGCCATGGTCAATGCTTACAATGCCGTGGTCAATGCTTACAATACCAAGGTCAATGCTTACAATGCCAAGGTCAATGCTTACAATGCCATGGTTCATTAAAACCACACAAAGTCTTCAGGGAAATAAAACAAGATTGCAACAATATGCTACAAATTTAAAATATGGACAGTGTGGGAAATGATCTACTGGGTATTAAAACATTTAGCTTTGCTTGAACATGTTATAAACATTCTAATATATAGGAGATACAAATTACAAGTCACAACTATTTTACCATAAATATCTGAGTAGAGGCGATTCATGCTGCCTATCTAACTAAAGTTGACAGTAGAGATAAACTTGCTAACTTCAAATAAGTGTCCATCAAATGAAGCCTGAAGTGCGAAGAATGTCCTCACACAATCTCTTGTAGTACCAGATGTCACCTTTGACCCGTTTCCTGTGTACTCCCATGAAGGAGTTCTTGGCTACAGCACATACTTCTAGATCAAAAGCCAGTTTGGTACGGCCCCAATCATCCATTACAGTGCAGCGAAGAGAGTAACTGTGGATGGGGAATAGATTATTCTATTGAAAGTGGTCTTATATTTAAACAGACAAACTGTCACTGCTCACTGTTTATGTTAATGATAGTGATGATATATTTAAACAGACAAACTTTCACTGCTCACTGTTTATTTTATTGATAGTGATGATATATTTAAACAGACAAACTGTCACTGCTCACTGTTTATGTTAATGATAGTGATGATATATTTAAACAGACAAACTGTCACTGCTCACTGTTTATGTTAATGATAGTGATGATATAATTAAACAGACAAACTTTCACTTCTCATTGTTAATAATTTATTTGTGCAGTATTTGTATTCAGGGCTGACAAGTATTTTAAGTATTTGCTTGTTCAAAAAAAGGGCAATAAGAGTTGAATGCACTAAAGGTTAAGATTGTACAAATTAATAACACTAATTTAATCAATGAACTGTGTTGTCATCAGATACTTACTCGCTTTGTTTAAATGGTATGCACTTCTTCTGCAGAGATTTTTTTAGCGTTGTAAGAACATGATCAGGACTGAGCTCGTTTGTAAGACAAACATTATGTAAGGCCTGTTATAAGACAAACATTATGTAAGGCCTGTTATAAGACAAACATTATGTAAGGCCTGTTATACAAACATTATGTAAGGCCTGTTATAAGACAAACATTATGTAAGGCCTGTTATAAGACAAACATTATGTAAGGCCTGTTATAAAACAAAAAAACAATCATGAAATGATAAATAAACACCTACTCTAGCAATTTAAAAATTAATGACATTTATTTCATGCTGCAGCTTCTTAATACTGCTCAATATTTTATCATTAAAAATAAATCAATTGATATAAAATTCTTTCTATAGGACTATGTCTTTGTCACTGCGCAATTTGGTTTCAAGAACATTCAATAATAATGTTGTGTTCTGGTAACTAAAAAAAACACACATACGCACACACAAAAAGTCCAATAATTTGTATTAATATTAATCTGTTTTTAAAAATTGTAAAAAAAAAAAAAAAGCATTTAAAATGTGTGTTGTAAAGTTATGAACCGACTCTGGCTTTTCTTGGTCTATCTACTAAAGAGCCTTTTTTAAAATGTGTGTTGTGTAACTAAATGTGTGTTGTTGAATAACTAAATGTGTGTTGTTGAATAACTAAATGTGTGTTGAATAAACTAAATGTGTGTTGTTGTATAACTAAATGTGTGTTGTTTAACTAATTGTGTGTTGTTGAATAACTAAATGTGTGTTGTATAACGTATGAACTCACTCTGGCTTTTCTTGGTCCATCTACTAGAGAGCCTTTTTTCTTTGGTGTTAACATGTTGAGCATACGCTCTATACTTCCAAACACAGCCCCACCCTTCCGTGCAGATTTCTGTCCACTTCCAGGTGTTGACATGTGCATTTTATAGAGCTCATCATCCACAGAGCGTGAGGCTGACCTGACAAGAAAAGGCACAGAAGGAGTCATGACTACTTCTAGCAAAGGTGGGTGTGGCGAAATTCGTTGTCTAGGGGGATCCAGGTCCAGGGGGATCCAGGTCCGTCCTTAGTCCACAGATATCAATGATTACGTTCATATGGTTATAAGATAAAAATGAGACCACAGTCCTTTGAAAGGCAGGCTAAAGTCAAACAAGACAAATACTATCAAAATAAATCTGTAAGTTTAATCTGTATAACAATATCAATACTCTTTTACTATCATTAACAAACCCACAAAAAAATACTACTCTTCATGTTGATAACACCTCAAAACCACATTCTCTCTCCATATCCTTTCACTCCTTGTGCGTTTTTGTTTGTAAGACGCACAATAGCCTGGTGCGCACACTACACTTATGTACCACATTTAAGTTATTATCACACCATAACATAAGAGTGAGAGTGGTCAGGATTAGGAGTGAGACTAAGGGCTAATTGGGTTAATAGAGGGCTGAAGTTAGAGGGCTAATTGGGTTGATAGAGGGCTGAAGTTAGAGGGTTAATTTGGTTGATAGAGGGCTGAAGTTAGAGGGCTAATTTGGTTGATAGAGGGCTGAAGTTAGAGGGCTAATTGGGTTGATAGAGGGCTGAAGTTAGAGGGCTAATTTGGTTGATAGAGGGCTGAAGTTATAGAGCTAATTTGGTTGATAGAGGGCTAATTTGGTTGATAGAGGGCTGAAGTTAGAGGGCTAATTTGGTTGATAGAGGGCTAATTTGGTTGATAGAGGGCTGAAGTTAGAGGGCTAATTGGGTTGATAGATGGCTGAAGTTAGAGGGCTAATTGGGTTGATAGATGGCTGAAGTTTGAGGGCTAATTTGGTTAATAGATGGCTGAAGTTAGAGGGCTAATTTGGTTGATAGAGGGCTGACGTTAGAGGGCTAATTGGGTTAATAGATGGCTGAAGTTAGAGGGCTAATTTGGTTGATAGAGGGCTGAAGTTAGAGGGCTAATTGGGTTAATAGATGGCTGAAGGTAGAGGGCTAATTTGGTTGATAGAGGGCTGAAATTAGAGGGCTAATTGAATTGATAGAGGGCTGAAGTTAGAGGACTAATTTGGTTGATAGAGGGTTGAAGTTAGAGGGCTAATTGGGTTGATAGAGGGCTGAAGTTAGAGGGCTAATTTGGTTGATAGAGGGCTAATTTGGTTGATAGAGGGCTGAAGTTAGAGGGCAAATTGGGTTAATAGATGGCTGAAGTTAGAGGGCTAATTGGGTTAATAGATGGCTGAAGTTAGAGGGCTAATTGGGTTGATAGATGGCTGAAGTTAGAGGGCTAATTGGGTTGATAGAGGGCTGAAGTTAGAGGGCTAATTGGGTTGATAGAGGGCTAATTTGGTTGATAGAGGGCTAATTTGGTTGATAGAGGGCTAATTGGGTTGATAGAGGGCTAATTTGGTTTATAGAGGGCTGAAGTTAGAGGGCTAATAAGGTTGATAGAGGGCTGAAGTTAGAGGGCTCATTGGGTTGATAGAGGGCTGAAGTTAGAGGGCTAATTGGGTTGATAGAGGGCTGAAGTTAGAGGGCTAATTGGGTTAATAGAGGGCTGAAGTTAGAGGGCTAATTGGGTTGATAGAGGGCTGAAGTTAGAGGTCTAATTTGGTTGATAGAGGGCTGAAGTTAGAGGGCTAATTGGGTTGATAGATGGCTGAAGTTAGAGGGCTAATTGGGTTAATAGATGGCTGAAGTTAGAGGGCTAATTGGGTTAATAGATGGCTGAAGTTCGAGGGCCAATTGGGTTTATAGAAGGCTGAAGTTAGAGGGCTAATTGGGTTAATAGATGGCTGAAGTTAGAGGGCAAATTGGGTTAATAGATGGCTGAAGTTAGAGGGCTAATTGGGTTAAAAGATGGCTGAAGTTAGAGGGCTAATTTGGTTGATAGAGGGCTGAAGTTAGAGGGCTAATTGGGTTAATAAATGGCTGAAGTTAGAGGGCTAATTTGGTTGATAGAGGGCTGAAGTTAGAGGGCTAATTGGGTTAATAGATGGCTGAAGTTAGAGGGCTAATTTGGTTGATAGAGGGCTGAAGTTAGAGGGCTAATTGAGTTGATAAAGGGCTGAAGTTAGAGGGCTAATTTGGTTGATAGAGGGCTGAAATTAGAGGGCTAATTGGGTTGATAGAGGGCTGAAGTTAGAGGGCTAATTTGGTTCATAGAGGGCTAAAATTAGAGGGCTAATTGGGTTGATAGAGGGCTGAAGTTAGAGGGCTAATTGGGTTGATAGAGGGCTAATTTGGTTGATAGAGGGCTAATTTGGTTGATAGAGGGCTGAAGTTAGAGGGCTAATTTGGTTGATAGAGGGCTAATTTGGTTGATAGAGGGCTGAAGTTAGAGGGCTAATTGGGTTAATAGATGGCTGAAGTTAGAGGGCTAATTGGGTTAATAGATGGCTGAAGTTAGAGGGCTAATAGGGTTAATAGATGGCTGAAGTTAGAAGGCTAATTGGGTTAATAGATGGCTGAAGTTAGAGGGCTAATTTGGTTGATAGATGGCTGAAGTTAGAGGGCTAATTGGGTTAATAGAGGGCTAATTGGGTTAATAGATGGCTGAAGTTAGAGGGCTAATTGGGTTAATAGATGGCTGAAGTTAGAGGGCTAATTGGGTTAATAGATGGCTGAAGTTTGAGGGCTAATTGGGTTGATAGAGGGCTGAAGTTAGAAAATATAGGGAAACAGATAATGGAAGTTAAAAGAGAATTTTTTTTTTAAATTTTCAAGGTGGAAGAAAATTACACTTTAAAAAAAAAACAACCTATGAATTGTAACATGAATTTTTAATTATTTAATAATTGGATATCAATTTTAACTAACAACTATTTAGTTTTAATTTGCTGAGTTACACCAATGTGTATAAAATTGACTGTTAGAATACTGTTAGTAATAATATGAATTAGACACTTTGAAAGTCACTTAAATTTTTTAACATACACACATAAGTAGAGTTGAGGGTTACATCAAAATTCTTGAAAAAGTGAAACAGGAAAATTTGAGAGACAAGTGTTGGGGAGGTTAAAATAGGATTAGAAAAGTAAGAAAGACAAATATTGGGGAGGTTAAAATAGGATTAGAAAAGTAAGAAAGACAAGTATTGGGGAGGTTAAAATAGGATTAGAAAAGTAAGAAAGACAAATATTGGGCAGGTTAAAATAGGATTAGAAAAGTAAGAAAGATAAATATTGGGGAGGTTAAAATAGGATTTGAAAAGTAAGAAAGACAAGTATTGGGGAGGTTAAAATAGGATTAGAAAAGTAAGAAAGACAAATATTGGGGAGGTTAAAATAGGATTAGAAAAGTAAGAAAGGCAAGTATTGGGGAGGTTAAAATAGGATTAGTAAAGTAAGAAAGATAAATATTGGGGAGGTTAAAATAGGATTAGAAAAGTAAGAAAGACAAGTATTGGGGAGGTTAAATAGGATTAGAAAAGTAAGAAAGACAAGTATTGGGGAGGTTAAATAGTATTAGAAAAGTAAGAAAGACAAGTATTGGGGAGGTTAAATAGGATCAGAAAAGTAAGAAAGACAAATATTGGGGAGGTTAAAATAGGATTAGAAAAGTAAGAAAGACAAATATTGGGGAGGTTAAAATAGGATAAGAAAAGTAAGAAAGAAAAATATTGGGGAGGTTAAAATAGGATTAGAAAAGTAAGAAAGACAAATATTGGGGAGGTTAATATATGATTAGAAAAGTAAGAAAGACATATATTGGGGAGGTTAAATAGGATTAGAAAAGTAAGAAAGACAAGTATTGGGGAGGTTAAAATAGGATTAGAAAAGTAAGAAAGATAAATATTGGGGAGGTTAAAATAGGATTAAAAAAGTAAGAAAGACAAATATTGGGGAGGTTAAAATAGGATTAGAAAAGTAAGAAAGACAAATATTGGGGAGGTTAAAATAGGATTAGAAAAGTAAGAAAGACAAGTATTGGGGAGGTTAAATAGGATTAGAAAAGTAAGAAAGACAAATATTGGGGAGGTTAAAATAGAATTAGAAAAGTAAGAAAGACAAATATTGGGGAGGTTAAAATAGGATAAGAAAAAAAAGAAAGACAAATATTGGGGAGGTTAAAATAGGATTAGAAATAAAAGAAAGACAAATATTGGGGAGGTTAAAATAGGATTAGAAAAGTAAGAAAGACAAGTATTGGGGAGGTTAAAATAGGATTAGAAAAGTAAGAAAGACGAATATTGGGGAGGTTAAAATAGGATTAGAAAAGTAAGAAAGACAAATATTGGGGAGGTTAAATAGGATTAGAAAAGTAAGAAAGACAAGTATTGGGGAGGTTAAAATAGGATTAGAAAAGTAAGAAAGACAAATATTGGGGAGGTTAAAATAAGATTAGAAAAGTAAGAAAGACAAATATTGGGGAGGTTAAAATAGGATTAGAAAAGTAAGAAAGACAAATATTGGGGAGGTTAAAATAGGATTAGAAAAGTAAGAAAGACATATATTGGGGAGGTTAAATAGGATCAGAAAAGTAAGAAAGACAAATATTGGGGACGTTAAAATAGGATTAGAAAAGTAAGAAAGACAAATATTGGGGAGGTTAAAATAGGATTAGAAAAGTAAGAAAGATAAATATTGGGGAGGTTAAAATAGGATTAGAAAAGTAAGAAAGACATATATTGGGGAGGTTAAATAGGATTAGAAAAGTAAGAAAGACAAGTATTGGGGAGGTTAAATAGGATTAGAAAAGTAAGCAAGACAAGTATTGGGGAGGTTAAATAGGATCAGAAAAGTAAGAAAGACAAATATTGGGGAGGTTAAAATAGGATTAGAAAAGTAAGAAAGACAAACATTGGGGAGGTTAAAATAGGATTAGAAAAGTAAGAAAGACAAGTATTGGGGAGGTTAAAATAGGATTAGAAAAGTAAGAAAGACAAATATTGGGGAGGTTAAAATAGGATTAGAAAAGTAAGAAAGACAA
>MUZC01000101.1:31967-46093 GCA_002072015.1 Radix auricularia | reverse complement strand
TAAAAATATTTTTTATTATCTATAAATTTACTTTCTTATTTAACTTTCATAGTAGAAAAATTGTGTATTATGTTAAAAAAATAATAAATTATTTGTAATATCTTGATCTATGGACATATTCTAGATTTTGTTGTCTTACATCATTTATTGTTGAGCGCATATAATTTTTTCTATCAACGTCAGTTTGGAGAAGCTCCTTTTACAACTAGATACACTGATAGCAATTGTTGAAAACATTCTTAGCAAAATTATAATGTTGGGTAAAAAATTGTCCTCTTGCAAAGGCCTTACATGTAGAATCATTCATGGCCAAAAAACAACAACAGGGCTTTTGGGGTAAAGACTGGAGTCAGACAGGGGTGTTTGCTTTCGCCTTTCTTATTCTTGCAAACCATTGACTGGATAATGAAGATGTCTACAGAGCAGAAGAGAAATGGTATCCAGTGGACACTGTGGAAACAACTTGTTGACCTGGATTTTGCGAATGATCTGGCCCTAATATCACACACACACACAGCAACAGATGCAGGAGAAAACTAACTATGTAGCACAGTTCTCTGCTTGTGTTGGCCTGAACATCCACAAGTGAAAAAGCAAAGTCCTTAAAATAAATACATCAAGCAACACCCCAATAACACTGGGAGGATCAAATCTAGAGGAGGTGGATAGCTTTACATACCTCGGTAGCATCATATACATGCAGGGAGGGACAGACGCTGATGTTAGAGTGAGAATTGGCAAAGCAAGAACATCATTTAAACAGCTAAAATAAGTTTGGATTTGCAACAACTTGACCCTCCAGACCAAGGTCAGGATATTCAACACCACAGTAAAGCCTGTCCTGCTATATGGAGCTGAAACATGGCGGATTACAGCAGCCGTTGGCCCAATATCATCACCAACGAGGACCTCTGGCAACGTATACAACAAGAGCCAGTGGAAGAACTAATACGTCAGCGCAGATGGAGATGGATTGGCCACACCCTCAGAAAGCCTACATCAAGCATTGTGAGACAAGCCCTCACTTGGAACCCCCAGGGCAAGAGAAAAAGAGGTCGACCCAAAATGACCTGGAGAAGGGAACTGGAGACAGACTCCAAAAAGAGTGGGCACAGCTGGGGACAGCTAGAGAGATTGGCGCAGGACCAGGATGACTGGAAGTCTTTGTTCGTGGCCTATGCCCCAGATGGGACGACAGGCAATGATGATGAAATGAAAGAATTGTCCAATATTTACTGTTGAATATATTTTAATATATAATTGGATTTGGGCCTGTATGCCATCATGACAAAAATTTCTCTTTGTACTTCTTGCTCCAGAGATAGAAACACGTCTTCTAAATTTTCCCCACTCATATTTTTCTCCTTCTAACGTGGTACTCATTTAATACCTCCAAATTTTTGTAACAGCGTTCTGTATTAGCACAAATCTTTGCTCCATGAAATGGGTTTGCATAGTTTGCATTAATTTTAAAAAGACGGGTTCCCATACATTGAAATACCATAGAAAAAAGATTGCATTGAACTTAATAAAATTCCAGCATCTGATCTTGTTTTACTGGTTACTTCATTTGTCAATTTTTTCCAAGACGCTTGCTATTTTTAAGTATGTATTTTTCGGAATTATTTGTGTTATCGTGGTGTTTATTAACGAAAAAATTAATAACCGTTCATTTTCAATGAATAACCGTAATTTAATGAAAAACTCAAGCTATATCTGCTACTTTAATACAATAAAAACAAAGTAAATTAAATTTTTATTAAATTATCTTATAAGAATTTTATGAAACCTGAAACAGTAATATAATTTACTACTTGCAAGAACACAATATTCGAACCACCATGTCATGTTGGTACTTGTAAGCGCATCATTCTGCGAATGTTGAAATTCCACGCTAAAAATGTCGTGGTGATATTAATAGTACATATTTTCAGACCAGCGCTGATGTATTGCTGTTTTTTTTGTTTTTTTTTTGCAGTCTTCTTAAAAAAGCGTCATCTGTGATGTATACCGTTTAATTTTCCTTACAAATCGTTACTTTTTTTAAAGCAATTTTAAAGTTTTAAACAGTTTTGTGTTAGTTTTAACAACCACTATGTAATAAAACAAATGTTACACGAATCCGTTAATTAAAACTCAAAATTAAGAATCTTTTTTGTTCCACCATGGTTTTCCCCCTTTAAAAGAAAAGGGGCATTTTTCAGAAATGGCTTTAATTTTTAAATGCCCACAAACGCCGCCCTTTGAATGAGTGCCGCTCGAGGCGGACCACCCCCACCCCCCCTAGCTACGCCACTGGATACAGTCTATATTTAACTTACTGTAAGTCACAATTGATACAGTCTATATTTAACTTACTGTAAGTCACAATTGATACAGTCTATATTTAACTTACTGTAAGTCACAATTGATACAGTCTAAAAACACAATGATGAGACAATCTTAAGGTGCAACAAATAAAATTGTTACAAAATCAAGATTTTTAAACTTTTCATGGCATTAAATGCTGAATGTTAAGTACTTTGTGTGATGAAAAGGGTTTAGGTAAAGGGTTTAGGAAAAGGGTTTAGGTAAAGTGTTTAGGAAAAGGGTTTAGGTAAAGGGTTTAGGAAAAAGGTTTAGGTAAAGGGTTTAGGTAAAGCTCTTCTGGTTGATGCAATCAAGATTACAGGATTTCACATTTTGTGTGATGAAAAGGGTTTAGGTAAAGCTCTTCTGGTTGATGCCATCAAGATTACAGGATTTCACATTTTGTGTGATGAAAAGGGTTTAGGTAAAGCTCTTCTAGTTGATGCAATCAAGATTACAGGATTTCACATTTTGTGTGATGAAAAGGGTTTAGGTAAAGCTCTTCTGGTTGATGCAATCAAGAAGATTACAGGATTTCACATTTTGTGTGATGAAAAGGGTTTAGGTAAAGCTCTTCTGGTTGATGCAATCAAGATTACAGGATTTCACGTTTTGTGCTGGTCACAAATGAATTCATGTGCAAACAAATAAAAAAATTTTGGGTTCCCTTTGAGTTTAACTTGGAGAGGTCAGACTGTAATTTTTTAAAAATGTGTACCATTTTGTTTACTTAGACTTATTATTTTTTGGGGGGTCGGCTTGTGAGTGGGTGACACACTTTTTTAAACTATTCTCTTCCAAAAGAGGCTATAGAGCAAGTATATAAAATATTGGCCTTAAATGAAACAAATAAAATCAATTTTTTAGTTTTGTCAAATTTTGTTTGTGAGATTTGAAATAGCTTTCACTGAATTGTTATGATATTAGAAACAATAATAATAACAAAATTTCTAAGAATCTATTAGAAACTAAATTATGTTCAACTCACAAGAGTCATCCATGGATGTCACCTGGGCTTGTTTAGGTGCCAATGGAGATTGAGATTTCAATTTTGGCGTCCTAGCTACTGACGCTCTACTCTTGGGGGTGTAAGGGACAGCGAACTCATCCCCATTGGCTGCTCTTGGGGTTGGGGGCCTGTTGAACTGAGTCACCCTCGAGCCTACTGGCTTGACTTGTGAAACCTCAGATTTCTCCTTGTCTTGTAGCATCTCTCTTCGACCAGGTGTCCTTGTACTGGAATAGAGATTGTGCCTCAGAGTTTTCACATCGTTAGACCTCCTGTTGACATGAGCTTGTCGTACTGGTGATTTCCTGTGCGTGACGCCCGCTCGTGGTGGGAGCTCAGGCTTTCTGACATTGTACACTTCTCCTTCAGAGAGAATGTCTTTTTGTACAGAAATCTTTTGAGGTCTCTTTTCTACATCAGTCTCTTTCTCCTCCATTCTGTTTTTGATAATGTGCTCCGACCTAGTAGCATGGACGTCTACTGGCTTATTTTCCTTATTGCTATAGCGTGGTGATGAAATTTCTATTTGTGTTGATTTGGTTGTTACTGTCTCGTGGTTCTCAGAATGAGGCTTCGATCCTTCATGAGATGGAAGAATTTCTCTCTTTTGGTGATCAGTTTGTTCTTTGTCTTTACCAGCAGCTCTTTTCTGGGCTGTTTCCACCGGGTTGTTGAAGTCCAGCCTTTCACGAACCCTTCCACGAGTTTTACCAGCTTGAGAGACCATCAGTTTTTCTTCTTTGTTTTGTGGTGTCAACACATATGGTGAGCTGTTAAAGTCTACTCCAACCAAATCTTCTTCTGAACTGTAGTGTCTGGACTAAAATGAAAATATTGAACCATCTTTAAGAACAAGAAATGGCAAAACTTGACATGACTGTCAAAAAATGTTTAAAAATAAAAATTGGTTTTATATTATAATGTAGCACTTAAGTCATTTGAAATAAAAATTGGTTTTATATTATAATGCAGCAATTAAGTCATTTGAAATAAAAATTGGTTTTATATTATTATGCAGCACTTAAGTCATTTGAAATAAAAATTGGTTTTATATTATAATGCAGCACTTAAGTCATTTGAAATTAAAGTTGAATTTATGAATTTAAAGCAACAATGGATTAGATAAAAAAAAAAAGTAATAGAAAATAGTGAAAGAAAATGTTCTTTCTTAATATTATACTTCTGTACATTAAATAAGTTTAAGTGTCACAACTGATCTAGCAATGAGACAAGTCTGCTGCACTTCTTGTAACATGATCATCTACATTTTTGGTGCACTTTAATTAACCTTCTAAAAAATTTTTTTTTAAAAACACCCACGTTTTTTTCTGTTACTTTATACTAAACCTTTTCTTTCAAGTAAAATTATCATTACCATTATAATCTTATTATAACCATAACTTTTTTCCTGAAGATATTTATACTGAAAAAAGCCCGTAAGAGCCTACATGTCATGTGAAAAGTTTGTTTATATTTTGACCCATACGTTAGCAATCTCCCTCAGACATGGGTGTGAATCTTTATTTGTTTGTAAGCCAGCATTTGAAAGTCTAAAAATAGAATTGTTGTCGTGTGTCCAGTTGGCCCACGGGTGACACATCTTTTCTGTAATGCCTTTAATGACGTCATGTCAAAAGTTCCTTTTTTTTTAAAAATGTGTTTTAATTGCTTTTTTTTTTAAAGTTAGCATTCCATTTTTTAAATTATAATAATTATTTATAAAATTATTGCTATAATATGTATAAGTTAGTTAGGACCATGGTAAGTTGAAAATGTATGTTTTTGATAATAAAGATTAAATGAATGTAGTTGAATTGTACGGACTAAAAAGACTTGTCTGTATTGTAGCCACAGAATCATGCTAAAAAATGAGGACAAACCATACAAGTCATTCATACTTTGAAAAAGGTGAAGAAAGATACAGTGGTAACTTGAGATATGAAATTTATCAGTTCTGGGATGGCTTTCGTATCTTGGATTTTTCTTCGTATCTCAACTAAGTTTGACATGAAAAATACTTAATGCGTTTTAAGCCACATAGAAGTAACTCTAAAAATTTTAAATATGACAACTATAAAAACAAAAAGAAAGTAGGATTCTTAATTCCTTAAAAGTCCACATTATAAATCAAATAAGTAGTAATAAAGAAATGAAAGCAGAATAAAATAAATGAAAAATAGTATGTATACAAATATGATCCTTGACCTTTCAAGTGAGGCGTTGTGCCGGAGAAAGTGTTAGGGGGGGGGGGGAATGGATAGCAGAAAACATGACGGCATTACCTCAAAAACACTTAACTTTATGAAAATAATACTTTAAGTATAAACTTTGCATGAATTAATACTAAATAAACACTTACATTGAGTACAACTCTACACTTAACAAACCTACAAAAGAGCTTTTGGTTGCGCTTCGAATGTAGTCTTGGGATGCCCAATTTTGTCAGATGCCCAGTTTTGTCAGATGCCCAATTTTGTCAGATGCACATTTTTCGTATCTTGGATTTTTTTTTGTAACTTGAAAAAAAAATTCTTCTAGTGTCCTTTCGTATCTTGGATTTTTCTAATCTTGAAGTATTCGTATCTCAAGGTACCACTATGTGATTTTTTGTGTTAAAAAAATTGTATTTTCTCTGTCAAGAATTACATAATCAGTATCTTTGTAATGTAAAGGTGGGAGGATTGGGGGAAACCTTACATAAAAAAGAAATTGTTTTGTCTTCAATTTTTATTCTGTACAATTTGTTAATAACTAGTGATAGTGTAATGAAATACAGGTTGCTCTTCTAAGTGATAGTGTAATGCAATACAGTTTGCTTTTCTAAGTGATGGTGTAATGAAATACAGTTTGCTTTTCTAAGTGATAGTGTAATGAAATACAGTTTGCTTTTCTAAGTGATAGTGTAATGAAATACAGTTTGCTTTTCTAAGTGATAGTGTAATAAAATACAGTTTGCTTTTCTAAGTGATAGTGTAATGAAATACAGGTTGCTTTTCTAAGTGATGGTGTAATAAAATACAGGTTGCTTTTTGAAGAAAATAAGAGGCTGACATTTTGTGTGCTGCCCTTTGACTTTCATGACCCACTGATACAGATACCACCCTGAAAAGTTAACTCACCACTGATACAGATACCACCCTGAAAAGTTAACTCACCCACTGATACAGATACCACCCTGAAAAGTTAACTCACCCACTGATACAGATACCACCCTGAAAAGTTAACTCACCCCTGATACAGATACCACCCTGAAAAGTTAACTCACCCCTGATACAGATACCACCCTGAAAAGTTAACTCACCACTGGTCTAAATCACAATTACAAAATTTTAAACAAATAAATCATTTCTTTAGCATAATTTTGTCCTGCATTTTTTTTGCTTATCAAAAATCTTGCACAATATGAAGCAATATCCACCTAATTTAAATGATGTTAAAGGTGTCATTATTTTAGAGGAAGCTATCCACCTAATTTAAATGAACAAATTGAAGCAAAGAAAATCACATCCTACCCTTGAACGGTCACTTCTTGGTGTTGGCTTTGATAATAATCTGACAGGTTTCCCTTTCATTTTTTTCTCAAGCAACAGAAAGTAGGTGGCTGTAGTATAATCATATTTCCACTGGATGATTGGAAAAAGTGATTAAAAATACTGGCATTATCTGAAACTATTTTAACAACTACTTAGATAATATAATATCTTAAAATTGCTATTATTTATATACATTTCATTTTCAGCCTGTGACAGCTGTGAACAAATTACAAATTCCTGTCCTTTAATTTTGTTGTTCAACCATTGTAGTCGACGATGACCACTCTTAACATATTAGTCCAGTGCTAGGCCACCACGTGTCCTCTGGTGGCTTATGAGCCCTATTCTTGCATATTATTTTTCAATCATCAACTCGCCAGTATAATTGAATTTTGCGGCGCACACGTCCCTTCCCCCCCCCCCCCCCCCCCCCATTTTTTCTCTTCAAATAGGGTTTGAGCTAAGCTCGCCGTACTCCCCTTCCCCTTCCTACGCATAACAATAACATTTTAAAAAAGAAAATATCAGTTACGATATAAATGTGATCAAGGAATGCCGATAGGTCACGGGGTCATATGCTTTTATAGCTTTCTTTGTCTTTATAAGAAACAGACTATAATTAATATAAATAGAAACAGTCAGGGCCTTGACCGTTGTTCCCATCAAACGCCCACTGTGTGTAAGTTTAGCTCTCATACAGTGATTAGACTACTAAGCCAAGCAAATTAAAATTTTAAAAAAATTATTCCTTAGCCGTAGGCAAAGTAAACCAATAGTGATGACGTGTATATTATTTATACATCGGAATATGGAGAAAGCGAATTGAAGTCACCGTGGCATGTGTTAGTTTAGTCTCGTATGCTGCCCTGCATCTTAACGGTAACAACATAAACCAACTCTGGATAATACGGGCTTATTGTTGCGGTAAAACCGGTCCTGATTTATAGGGACCGATCCTGATATGAGGACAGGCTAACGGGTTAACCGTTAACAACCTTACTATAGACTTGAAGTATAATTTGAAAGTGTACCTCTGAGATCTGCTCTTCCATTTGTCCCCTTGTTTTACCATGGTGAACAGCCAGCTCAGTTATACAGTCATCATCCAAACACTTCTGTCAATCAAAGAAAACATCTAGAATTAAATCTAACATTCAATTTAAACTTCAAGATATAGAGACAGACGTCAAACAAACAAGAGATTTGAAAAAGCGTTCCAATGTACCTTGTATTTACTTTGCCATTCTATGGGAACATTGAAGTTCTTAGTTAGCCATGGGTGTTTCAACAGAGCAGGAATAGAGATCCGTCTCTTTGGATCAACTTGAAGTAGCTGGGAAATAATTTCTTTGCTCCCTTCACTCAGCCACTCAGGACTTGTGTATGTGCCATTCTAAACAGAGGACAAAGAGAAAATGTTATTGATGTCTATAAGTTAATGATTATATCACACAAATTACTACTGGTAATACTGGCAGTGTTGTTTTATCAATAATCTTATTTAATGATTATATCACACAAATTACTACTGGTAATACTGGCAGTGTTGTTTTATCAATGTGTTAAATAGTTTATATTGCTTATCAGGTATGGCTATTAGTATTCAATAGAGGACAAAGAAAACAGGTTTTAACCATAAAAAAATTGAATGTAACATATGTGACAGATTATGAGATGCTATGACACATTATGTGCTTTTCCTGTTTTCCACATTGGGAGAAATCGGAATAATTTATTTTTTCTTTTGCCTGGTACTTAATATTTCTCATGATCAATTTTACCCTTTTAATACCAACATTTGGATGACTCTAAAGCCCAAACTATATTCACATTTTTTATTCCCTGGTAGTGCACTGAGTAAATCTTACATTTTTTTTAATGCATTAATTAAGAAAGAAAAAAAACCACCAACTAACCTTAATTTTTTTATACAGCTGTGAGATATTCTCATCATCAAAGGGCAAAAAACCACACAGTAAAGCATACAGCAGGACACCCATGCTCCATTGATCAACCTGAAAAGATTATGACAGAAAATTTATATGGCTTCTGCCTGGAAACTCATAGTTAAAAAATAATTACATTCCAAAAGCAAAGGCTTCTAAAAGACAAAAATGTCTTCAGAGACTTTATTTACATTTTTTATTCTAATTTTTTTTTTAAAGTCCCGGTGGTCATAGGGGGTCCTAATGTTTCCACTAGGGGGCTTGGTAGACCTTGGTGGGTGCCCCGACTTCCTTCCAGGCCAGCCGAGGACTTTCTTAGCGTTAGGAATTCATCATTTTTATTGTCGGTTTGCATGGGCTCGATCACACGCCCCTCAGCTTGTGAAGCGAGCACACTATTCACTTCGTCTAAACAGACCGGTGTGAATTTTTCCTATTTCTCCACGGACCAGTGCACTAGTTTCCTTTATGGGCGTGATTTTCCCTGTACTGACGGGATAGCAAAATGAGCCCCTACATGACCTAAAGCCCCTCAATATTAAGCATGAAATAGGTTTTATGCAGCATGTCATCAAACAATTTAGAAAACCTTGATTGCTTACTGCTCATTTACGATTGTCTTCATTTTGTATAAAAATGTGTTGATAATGGCAGCCATTGTTTTCGTTTCAAATGTTTTTAAATGAATAGAACTTGAATAAATTGATATCCCCACATTAAGTCTATGTTTTATTAAAGAGAACATAAAATTTAGTACAAAAAAGTCATGTTGTTTATTGTAACAAAATAAAACTGTAACTATAGTTGGTACTTGTGTAAGTTTAAGCTCAAAGTTATCGTTAAGCTAATGGCTCAGGTGAGACTGTTTATTTGTTGCAAGTATTTATATTATCAAGTCCTTCCTCGAATGAGGACAACGCTATGCAAAATGGAGAACAAACATTCACACTGTTACTGTACTTGATGTCACCATCAAGCGACGAGGGGTGACAATTATTTTAAACACTCACATTTTGGTTCTCAAACTGAAGGAAAAGTAAAGGATTACAATTAGATGTATTTTTCATTTCTTGATAACTTCCGCGGAACGGCGGCTGATGGTCCATGGACCGCCAGCGGTCCGCTGACCACCACTTTGAGAAGCACTGGTCTAGGGGGATCTAGGTCATCCCTTTTGCCACAGATATACAGCATCGTCAACTCTGACAGAGTCTCGGCTGGTTAATAAAAAACACAGTACAATCTGGACTTTGGGTGTATCAAATAAGATCTTTGATTCGTTTTAAAGGGTTTCATCACCACTTTAAAATAACATCGTATTTCAATTAGTAATGCAAGCCCAGTCTTTCTTCTAAAAAAAAAAGACAATGCTCCGCCCCTTTCTTTACACAAAAATCTGTCTCCGTCTTTCAATACACAAAAACTCTCAGGATGCGCATCAATTTCACAAAAATTTATAACACAAGAGTGTGCCATGGTGTCTGAAACAGAGACCCGCATGAGGTGCACAAAAAACACCCCGAGCTCTACAAAGGACAAACCAAACACCAAAACTTCCAAGGTAATCAACCGTGACAGATTTTTTAATATAAGAGCGTTATTTTTTCACTATAAACTATCATATCATTTTATTTTAACTATAAACTATCATATCAGCTATATTTTAGACTGTTGTTTGTCCGCCGTAATCAATGATGACCACTCTCATCATGTTTGTATTTGACCTGTACTAGGCCGCCACTTGTGTCCACTAGTGGCTTATTGACCCTATTCTAGCATGTAATCAATGATGACCACTCTCATCATGTTTGTATTTGACCTGTACTAGGCCGCCACTAGTGTCAACTAGTGGCTTATTGACCCTATTCTAGCATGTAATCAATGATGACCACTCTCATCATGTTTGTATTTGACCTGTACTAGGCCGCCACTAGTGTCCACTAGTGGCTTATTGACCCTATTCTAGCATGTAATCAATGATGACCACTCTCATCATGTTTGTATTTGACCTGTACTAGGCCGCCACTTGTGTCCACTAGTGGCTTATTGACCCTATTCTAGCATGTAATCAATGATGACCACTCTCATCCTGTTTGTATTTGACCTGTGCTATGCCACCACGTGTGTCCTCTAATGGCTTATTAACCCTATTCTGGCATGTAATTTGAGTCCTCATGTAGGACAAGAAATGGATAGAATCCCTACAGGAGGGTTTAGGATACGGTCCTTCCTGGCTTGACGGCCTCATAGCTGTGCCATTCCGTATCATAGAGCGCCAGTGGGTTCAGGCAATGGCTGCTGCCCCCCAGGAGTCACATCCAATGTCCAAAGTTAGAGCACGCACTGGAAAATTTATCAACACTTAGTTGCAGGTGTCCTTCTGAGGCTACGTTAAGGGCACAGTCATCAGCAAATAGAAGATCCAGGATACTGTGTGTGTTGACCTTTGTTTTTGTTTGAAACCTCCTGAGATTAAACAAACAACCATCATTGAGATACCTAATGACCAGTCCTTCATTTCTATTCCTGAAGGCTGAGAACATGAGGCTAAACAATGTTGGGGCCAAGAACATGAGGCTAAACAATGTTGGGGCCAAGAACATGAGACTAAACAATGTTGGAGCCTTGCTTTACACTATTTGTGACAGGCAATGGTTTAGAGGCCTCTCTATTGACCTAGATTGGGCCTGTATGCCATCATGACAATAGTTTAGAGGCCTCTCTATTGACCTGGACTTGGGCCTGTATGCCATCATGACAATAGTTTAGAGGCCTCTCTATTGACCTAGATTGGGCCTGTATGCCATCATGACAATAGTTTAGAGGCCTCTCTATTGACCTAGATTGGGCCTGTATGCCATCATGACAATAGCTTAGAGACCTCTCTATTGAGACTCAGGCCTCCGTGCCATCATGACAATAGTTTAGAGGCCTCTCTATTGACCTAGATTGGGCCTGTATGCCATCATGACAATAGTTTAGAGGCCTCTCTATTGACCTGGACTTGGGCCTGTATGCCATCATGACAATAGCTTAGAGACCTCTCTATTGAGACTCAGGCCTCCATGCCATCATAGAATGGCCTTACAGTGGCTATATACTTATTAGGGAAGCCATGCTTGGCCATAATCCTCCATGGACCCTCTGTGCAGACTGTGTTGTAGACTTTTGTCAGCTCTATGTGAATGGAAAATATTCTGCTCTTGATACTTTTCCTGCACTTTTAAATAAAACTATTTTATCAGCTTTGAACACATCTCAATTACAAAAAAAAAACTCCCGTAAAGAAATAAATGAGAGCAGTTAGTAACAGTAAGTCATCCTTGTAGTTTCTGTACTTGTTGGTTGACATGACACGGTCATGTTCGTAGTGGCAGTGTCCCCCCCCCCCCACTAAAGTTTAGTTGTCGTAGTACAAGGTAACAAATTTTAGGAAATGATGTAAACATTATTAATTTTGTTCAATGTAAGAAATATCTGTTGTGTTTTTATTGAAACTTTGTCGGCTAGGCCAAGGCAGTTATAATGTTCAGTTAAATGCCTAAAATGGAAACTTTGCTTTTGATTTCTGTTCCCATCTTGAATGTGTTCGTTACTGTGCAGAGTGTGTGGTGCATACCGAATGTTCTATGAAGTATGATTGTAAATATAACTATGACTTTTGTATGTAAGGATTATTTGACACCATTCCTAATGGTGCATTATTTTGGGTTTGGTGCTAAGATAGTAAATATCTGGACAATGACACAGCTGACCCACTAAGACAGTAAATATCTGGACAATGACACATCTGACCCACTAAGACAGTAAATATATTGACAATGACATAGATGACCCACTAAGAGAGTAAATATCTGGACAATGACACAGCTGACCCACTAAGACAGTAAATATATTGACAATGACACAGCTGACCCACTAAGACAGTAAATATCTGGACAATGACATAGATGACCCACTAAGAGAGTAAATATATTGACAATGACACAGCTGACCCACTAAGACAGTAAATATATTGACAATGACATAGCTGACCCACTAAGAGAGTAAATATCTGGACAATGACACAGCTGACCCACTAAGACAGTAAATATATTGACAATGACACAGCTGACCCACTAAGACAGTAAATATCTGGACAATGAAATAGATGACCCACTAAGAGAGTAAATATCTGGACAATGACATAGCTGACCCACTAAGAGAGTAAATATCTGGACAATGACATAGCTGACCCACTCATCATCATCTGTGGCGCTACAGCCCATGTAGGGCCCTGGCCTGCTCCACCACATCCTTCCATTCAGATCGATTGATGGCTTTCTTTCTCCATGCTCAAACCCCCAGCTGGTGTAGGTCCATTTCCTCATCATCGATCCATCTCAGTCTTGGGCGACCAGTGAGTCGTCTGCCTCCTGGTTTTTGCCTGTAAATGATTTTTGGTGCTATATATTCTGGCATCCTTTCAACATGCCCTGCCCAGCGTAGTCTTCCTTTTTTGATACATGTGACTAAGGGTGGGTCTTTGTACACATGGTATAGTTCTTGATTTGTGCGAATTCTCCAGACATTATTTTCTATCACAGGGCCATATATCTTCCGGAGTATTTTTCTCTCCCAAGTATTGAGTAGGTTCTCTGCCTTTTTGGTCAGGGTCCAAGTCTCACTAGCGTACGTTACTACCGGTCTTATAATAGTGGTGCATATTATTTTCTTTGTTTCCTTTGAGAGGTTTTTGCTTCTTAGAAGTTTTTGTAAGCTGAAGTAGGAGCGGTTGCATGCTGTTAACCTTTCTTTCACCTCCAAAATTATCTCATTGTGTTCGTTTATAGTTGCCCCTAGATATTTGAAGTTAGTAACTCTCAAATTTGTGTTTGTTTATAATGATATTATCATCAGTATTGGTGTTTTGTGACATAATCATATATTTTGTCTTTGGTTCGTTTATAATGAGACCAGCTTTGGCAGACGCATATTCGAGTTCCTTGAAAGCTATATCTATGTCATTCCTGTTTCTTCCCAGTAGCACTATATTGTCTGCATATGCCATAGCTGACCCACTAAGAGAGTAAATATCTGGACAATGACACAGCTGACCCACTAAGACAGTAAATATATGGACAATGACATAGCTGACCCACTAAGAGAGTAAATATCTGGACAATGACACAGCTGACCCACTAAGACAGTAAATATCAGGACAATGACACAGCTGACCCACTAAGAGAGTAAATATCAGGACAATGACACAGCTGACCCACTAAGAGAGTAAATATCTGGACAATGACA
>MUZC01000101.1:15331-31577 GCA_002072015.1 Radix auricularia | reverse complement strand
AGTAAATATCTGGACAATGACACAGCTGACCCACTAAGAGAGTAAATATCTGGACAATGGCATATCTGTCTATGGTATTCTATATATGACTGGCCTGCTAAGAATCACAATAAGACCTACCTCAGATCCAAGATATTGCCTGCCTGCTATAAGTTCTGGTGCTGCGTATGCTGGGCTCCCACAGAGTGTTGCCAGTAAACTGTCCATACCACCCTGAAACAAATATTTTTGGTGTACATCCTTTTCTACTGATTCTTCACAAGTTGGTTTAAGTTATGTTATGTATTCAAGTTTTGGTTTATAGAACAAGTTATCCTTTTAATGAGACACATTCATTTAACATAATTTAACACTAGTTAAATAAAGGTTATCATTATTAATTATCAGAAAAATAGTTCCAACCTTTGGTTTATAGAACAAGTTATCCTTTTAATGAGACACATTCATTTAACATAATTTACAGAAAAATAGTTCCAACCTTTGGTTTATAGAACAAGTTATCCTTTTAATGAGACACATTCATTTAACATAATTTAACACTAGTTAATTAAATAAAGGTTATCATGATTAATTATCAGAAAAATAGTTCCAACCTTTGGTTTGGCGCAAAGACCAAAATCAATCAGCTTAATATTTTGATCCTCATCCAGTAACAGATTTTCCTGAAAAAATAACAGTGACATCTTTGACGGTGTACTTGTTATAATTTAAATTGATTTAAGAAGGATTCAAACAACTGCCCTGGTCACATCTTGTAATTGTATGATACCAGTTCCATTGCCACTCATAGAAAAGCTGAAAATCGTAGTGAGTGTAACAACAATATCTCTATGAAATGAAAGTTGGACATCCTTAGATATGAAATGGAATGGTAAAAAACTTACAAAAGGTATGTTTTCAAAAACATATAGTGGTAAAGGTAATATTATCATTTTAAAAGAAGAAATTATAATGATTACTAATAAGGTGTTAATTTAATAAATTAATTATCTACACATTTTTTAAAAAATTGTTTCAAGTAAGAAATTAGCTTATTTCTTTCTCTATCAATTCTTTTGGCAACTAAGCTATAAAGGAAAAAAAAAAAAAAAAAACTTTTGAAAACATTCTTGATCTTTGAGGGACAAGAGCGTGTCTCATTATTTTGACATGGGCTTGAACTCTTTATCTTCATTGCTTATTTAATGTTAGAGCCAATTGTACTGATATCTATTGATATTATTTCATTTATATTAATACATTTATTTTAAACTTAAAATAACAATAACACTTTAAAAAATGTATAGTTTTCTAAATGATGCTACCTACTGGTTTCAGATCTCTATGAGCAAATCCACAGTCATGGATGTAGGCAACAGCAGCTACGATTTGTCTGAAGAATATCCGGGCCTCTGCTTCATTTAAACGATCTTTTGACACAATGTAGTCAAAAAGTTCACCTTCTGGGCAGTACTAAAAATATGGAAGGATAACAAAACGATCTTTTGACACAATGTAGTCAAAAAGTTCACCTTCTGGGCAGTACTAAAAATATTGAACGATAACAAAAAAGTTCACCTTCTGGGCAGTACTAAAAATATTGAAGGATAAAAAAATTCAAATAATATTAAAGGGAGTATTTTTTCTCAATAAGATAAAAAACTGCCTAGTTTATGATGGATATTATGAATATCCTGAACATTTTATTAGAAAAAAAAGCAATATATTTTAATGTTAATAAATAAAATAAACTAGATCCAACCCACGGCGTAGCATATGCCACAGAATTGTTCATAGATACGGCAAAGAAAGGGAGAAAAGAACAGACACAAATGGCAGCACAAAGAAATCAGAACAACGCTAGTGAATGCGGTTTAATCAACCACAGTGTGCATGTTTCAAGACCAAAGAAGTTCATGCTTGCTTGCGTCTTGCTTACTCTAGTTTATGGCCAATTAATTATACAGATATAATAAATATCAATAATCCCTTACATTATTCATGTAAAATTAAACAAAGATGAAATAAATGTATTTCATGTCCATTTAGTAAGATACTGGACGCTTGACTGACCTCAAGGACAAGGAAGAATCTTGTCTCTGTTTCAATCACTTGGAAGAGCTTACAGATATGCTGATGACAAAGTTCTTTCATGGCTGCAATTTCAGTTGTTACCCTGGGAAGCTCTGCCTAAAGGTTTTGTATGTTAATTTCTGAATGAGCAAAGTACTTTCAGTATACAAATTTTATCAATTCCGATATTAATATATTTCTATTTTAAAAAATTAATTAATCCAAAACAATGAAACAAATAGCAGTCAACAGTTGTAAGTTGTAATAGTATAGTATAATGTGTTCCAACACTTACACCTAGTGTTCTCTTATCCATGATTTTAACAGCAACTTTTTCCCCTGTCAAGGCATGATAAGCTAGTTTCACTTTAGCGAATCCGCCTGTGCATTGAGATACATGTACAAAACATTCATTACATTTTCATGAACAGAGAAACTAAAATAAAACCACTATAATATAAGTGACTCTTTTTAAAAATATTTTTAGTGTATTAAATTACTGCAAGTTTTTAGTTAATAGCAAGTAAAAAATTTTAATTAAATTTATACGCAACCCTGCATTAAAATCAAAGTAGAAACTTATGGTTAAAATAAAAAGCTACTTTATGTCAAAAAGTATGCACAGAAAACATAAAGTTTTACAGGTTATGTTTCGCAAAACAAAACATGACAAAATATAACATAGAAAAACAAAACAAAGCACATGAAAAAAAGGACCAAGACAAATCTATTTGTGGCCGTGTACCTGCACCCGCAGCTGCCCCCCCCCTCACCATGCACCCACACAGGGGCCCTCTGTTCACTCCCACAGAGGGGTGGGACCTGGGTGTTGGGTTACAGATGACTGATAGGACCTAGGTGGTGGCCTCCGGTTTTATGGGACTCGGAAACGAATGTTTCCGTCACCAGCACAATGTTGTGTAATTTGGTGCCTCGCTTCCTGCGGAGGTGAAAATTAGCAGTCCTCTAACAATATCCCCCCTCACCCATCAGCCCAGCACTATGTTGTATTTGGTGCCGGAAGTGCCGGTGAAAATTATTGGTCCTCTAAACAATGACCGGAAATGTATGTTTCCGGCTAGAGTATATGATAATACTACTAGGCTGGAACCAACATCTTCCGGTTCACTGACTATATAAGGGAGGAAGAATCTAGGTTGAAGAGAGAATCACAGAGAGAGAGTTACCCATCGCCTGGTTACGAGAGGCACCCAGCACCTAGGTAGCATAGGGCATAGGCAGTAGTAGAACTGTATATTGTGTATCGTGCTAGCTTAAAGTTCAATTATTATACATCAGTTACTGTGTCAACATTAGAAGATATATCAATAATACAACAATTATAGAAACTATAGTTCTCATGACCTGCATTTCTTTTACCTGTTTGTTAATTGTGAGAAGTTAACAACCAACTTAGCCACCACTCGGCTACATATTATTTGAAACAATGGGTTTATATTTTATTTTCATTTCTTTGTGAAACTTTGAACATTTTGACTATGCCTTAAGCTTACTATAACTTAAGTCTTAAATTGGTGAATTCGGAAAGGAAAGTGCAAAAAATTCATATTCTGAATTCTCATATCTGACCTCTCATTTAAGTTTTGAGATTTACAACCTACATGCCAGATAATATATGCTAATTCTGGGCTACTAGTAGTCAAAGTTACTAATTAGAAGATAAAAGTCTGTCCAAAATTAGCAACGTCAAAGATCAGAATGCAGAGTAGTGGGCAGTTAGGACTGCACTGGGGAGGAGACTTTCTTTGATTTTAATTAAAAATGGTAATGAAGCCTTATTTACATTTGATGAAACATTGGACAAATTAGTGATCAAATAAAGGAAACCATTTAATATAAATTCTTCAATTCAGCATAAGGCTAAGCATATCTTATTTAATTTTTTTCTTCACACAAATCTTTAAAAATTGCATCTTTCATAAAGAGGGGTAAAAATACAGTAGTCGTGTTTCATGGGAAAACAAGACCACTAAATACATATGCCTAAGAAGACTGTTTTCAGTCCAAATTAAAGTAGTTGCAGGAAAATGGCCCCTCTATATGAAATGATTATGAGAGAAAGTCCAAAACTATTAGTTAGTCAATACAATTCTCCTGTTTTACTATAGAACTGTATCAGAGCTCCCAGCTTACCTGAACCTATAGTTTCTCTTAGAACTGTATCAGAGCTCCCAGCTTACCTGAACCTATAGTTTCTCTTAGATGATAGAGGCCTTTTAATTCTGGATACAGGGACATTTTAAACAGTTTCCACTCTCCAGAACCTTTTTAGAAAAAAATAAAAGATATTTTTATTTGGATTATAACAAACATTGTTTTTGTTTAATATCCTATATTATAATTATTATTCAAGCTGTTCCACTGCTGCATGATAGGGGTTCTCATTCCCTAGAGCAGTGGTCCTCAACCTCCAGACAATTATTGGTCCATTGTTCAAATTTTATTTGTCCCCCAAGTTACATTCATTTATTTCTATTTATTGTCTGTGGTGTATTTCTCTCATAATTTTGAGGATTTCCAAAGTTAACACCTGGAGTATTTTGAAAGAAAAAAAAAGGGAAGACATAGGACAGAAGAAATTTATGAGGGATATCACATCAATAAAAGAGATCACACACAAGCTAATAAGCCATTCAGTATAAGTAAGGAATTGATCTCGTCCTCCACTAAAGATATTTGCTTTTAACTCGAAGAGACTGCTGTTGAAAAGATAGCGAATGCCCCTTTGTCAATTAGCACTGTGAAATAGCCAGACACCCAGACACGATTGAGGATTGAAATATCACTGTGGTACACATTTTGCAGATATCATCGACAAGGCTTCACTACACAAGCTAAAGATACAAAAGATATATATTTCGGTAGATAAAGATTTGAAGTTTATTCACATATCAATTTAACTGTTAGTGTGCCAAAGTGCGATAATGATCAATTTACCTTTTTTACCAAAGCCCGATAATGCGTGACGCTAGCAACATCCGGTCGGGTCGTCTGCTGCTACGACAGTCGTAAAAATGTGATATGTGCTTACTTACAGTTACGACTAAAGCTGTATTTAATTATGCTAATACTACTAATTTTTTTCTTCTTTTGATTCGCAAGTTGACAGTCGGCATCACCAACGAAAAAGGTGAGGCGTGAGTTTAAAAAAATGACTATAAACCATCGCTTTTACTTTACTTAATTGTTTGGAAGATATTTTTGAAAAATTATCTGAATTGAAGGCATCGCAAAAAGTGCTGAATGCAAGCGGGATTTGAAGCCATTGTCAGACGAAGGAGGAGGCATATCGTATCATGCGCCGCAGACTTGTTCGTCATAAATAGTGCAAAGAGAGGCGGGGGGGGGGAGGGCTGAGAAAACGGACACAAACAGCAGCACAAAGAAATGGGGAAAAAAGGCGAGTAAACAAGGAGCCCTGTGCGCTTGTCATTACCTGCCACCCCCTTCAATAGTAATAGTATTAGTAATAGAGTGAAAATGGGGTAGAAGGATGAATGGAATGGTTTCCTGTGACAAGTCTGCACACGGCACATTTTATTATTCCACACAAAACTAATTATTTTACATTCTTGTGATTGTGCGCGAATCGTTGCTGGAGGATTTTCATTTATGGCGTTAGGCTTTACAGTATACTAAATTTTACCGGCATCACTTAGTTAGTGTGATATTAATGTTTCTTTTATTAATATATGTATTGTTATTTCCATGTAAAGCGCTGTGAGCCTGGCTCCTTGCTGGGATACAGCGCTACATAAAGTATCATTTTGTTATTATTATTATTATACTATAGTATAGCAAAATCGGCTGATATATTTATAATCGGTAGACCAATATTAAATCAATTTAAATAATTTATTTAAATAAATTTAGATTTTAGAATTAATACACACACAAATAATGTCGTATTATAATATATATTCGTATACAATATAAAGAAGAGTTTTTTAAGATTTAATTCTTTCCAGGTGTCTACTGCAAAGAGTGACTAAAACTAGTCGTAGCAGAAGTTGCGTATGTCGTAGCACTAGTTTCATGACTAGCGCTACGACATGTCGTAACGCTAGCAACATCAGACCGGGTCGTCTGCTGCTACGACAAAATTGTCGTAGCGCTAGCCGCATCCATAATTTATAAAATGAAAAATGATTAATGATAATGAATGACAGTTGTTAGGCACTCCAAAACTCACATCAAGGGCCGATAAAAAACGCCGGCTGCACAGCGGCG
The DNA here is from genome assembly GCA_002072015.1 of Radix auricularia. Classification (NCBI taxonomy): domain Eukaryota; kingdom Metazoa; phylum Mollusca; class Gastropoda; family Lymnaeidae; genus Radix; species Radix auricularia. The sequence goes on along the minus strand of MUZC01000101.1, from coordinate 25,274 downwards.
AACTCTGTGATCAGTTCGCGCTAGTCATTTTCGGAAGATGTCGGGTTTATTCGCTGTTTCTGGAAAGAAACGAACTTCCTTTCTTTAATTTCAATCCGCGGTGAATGCCGGTCATGAGGATATAAATAAAGTGGAAATCCAACCACGCTGATACGGTCATTTTCAAGTGAACGTTGGTTAAGTAACTTCGCTCTCATATTACGCTTTTGTTAAATCTGTCACGTACCTGACAACTATTACCACTCATAGTGTTTATATTGCTTAAAATGAAACAATTATTATGAAGACTTTTGATCTTCTCACGATTTATTGAGAGTGTCCGGAAAATGATAAAATATTGAAACTAGACTATACGTCGCCATTTTGTTTTTTTGAACTAGCGGAAGCAGTTAATCTCTATTATAAATAATGATTTTATTACTTTAGTTAACGATTTTAAAACAGCTGAAATCAAAGTTTATTTTATAAATTGTTACATCAGAGTCATTTATTAAAAACTTAATTGAAAACTAATAAATCTTATTTATTTCGAGCAATTTTATAAGTCACAAAATGTCTATGGTGAGTCTATTATCCTACTATAAATTATAGTCTAAAGTTATATTAATAATACTATACTAATACTGTATTTAATATTATATTATTCACTATATAAACTATATGATAACATGTATAATAAATTATTAAAGAATTATTATTTTTTTATTAGGGTTAGGTCTTAGGTTATACATTTAAATGTAAATTGTCGGCTAGGTTCAATTTGCTATTGCTGCATTTAACAACAACAAAAATCACATAAATTATCTGATCTGCATTGAATGTATTTCTTTAATGGCATTAATTTCAGTTGTGAATTACCTGTTTGTTCTGAAATTTTCATAGCTAAAGCTTTAATATATTTAAAGTTATACATTTAATTATAAATTGTCGGCCGAGTTCGATTTGCGATTGCTGATTTTTATTTTTAAAAATCACATAAATTATCTGGTCTGCATTTAATTTATTCCTTTAATGGCATTAATTTCAGCTGTGAATTACCTGTTTGTTCTGAAATTTTCATAGCTAAAGCTTTAATAGTTTTTAAGTTATACATTTAAATTGTCGGCAGACTTTGATTTGCGATCTCTGCTTTTTTAAAATAATTTTCATAAATTATCTGATCTGCATTACTTTCAGCTGTGAATTATCTGTTTGTACTGAAAATTCTACAGTTATTGCATTGTTGGTTTAAAAGTTATGTTGTATTGTAGTTGTAGTAAAACAGAATTTATTGACTTTGTGGCTAAAACTAATGACCCTTTGTTCTTATATTTATATCGTGTTTTTTAAAATATATTTAATTAATTCACAACTACTGTGTTGTTTTTTGTCTGGCAGTGGCTATTGAGACGCTAACATCTTAATGGCCAACAGGCTATTGAGACGCAAACAAAATAAGCCAATAATAAGTATATTTGACTCTTAATGTACCAAAGCGCGGTAATCCGCGGTTTACCGTTTAGTACCAAAGAGCGATAATGCGCGACTCGATAGAACTCTCTTTAGAAACGAAATTACAGAAAATAAAAACTATTCAGTGCGGGATGAACGATGTTTTCGACTTCCGGCAATGGCGGCTGTTTACCTCGCTAGTGTTATCGCTCGATTCGCAATGTTTTTTGGAAGATTTCACGGGTTTTTTTCGAAGATGCGATTTTGCTATACTTTATTACTAAAATAATAGTACTAAACTACAGGTAAAAATAGTTTTAAACTCAAAATGGACTTTCGGATACATAAAATAACCATTCTTATTCTAAAAGATAACATCAGTATGACTATAATAATAGAAATGGATTTAACGCAATTTTTTTAATTTTATAACCGGTTGATCGCAATTCGGGAAATTCTTATGGTACTGAGGCGGAAGTTTTCCAAAAACCTTATGGCACATTAAGAGTTAAGGTTGGCCTATTTAGGGGTCGTCCTTGACTGATAACACGCGCCAAGTGGGGTAAGGGAGTGGGTCATGCCTTTGTGACGATGTGTGAAAGTGTGTTAGATATGATGTCACATGTAAATGTGCAACTTTAAATAAAATTTATACAAAAATATTCTATTGCCTTACAGCCAATAAATATTTAAATGTAACAGTGTGTTTTTCATGTGGAATTTATTGAAAAAATACAATAGAAGTAATAGAAAGTTCTAATTTTATTGTCTTCAACAATGTATGAAGGAGCCGTCCATGCATGACGTCACGCGCCTGTGGGTGGGGGCGGAGAAGGGTAACGCGTTAGTGAGGATGTAAGACAAGGGGGTGTGGCGACATTTAAGAAATCAAAATGTGCTACTTGAAATAAAAGTTCCACTTGATTTCTCACAATTTATTTAGTTACATTTTCAATGGCTTCACGCGTGTTAACGATATTTGACTTAGAGTGAAGACTTGAACTAAATACATATTTCTATGACAAAAATTAAAACGTGGTAATTTTTTTTAAAAAATACTTTTCTTTTTTTTTTTTGGGGGNGGCGAAAGAGAAACATCTACTAATTTCAAGAAATGGAAATATAAATCAGACGGATATATTTTAGCAATGTGTGAACGTTTCCGTTTGGTCTGAATTTAAAAGTTCAGAATTTCGTTTGCATTTAAATATAATTTATAAAACATTATTGCATATCAGTCTTGACTCATTCAGTCAGTTATAAATGCCGTTAGAGTCTGCGCGGTTTACGTTACTAGGCTTGGTATTTTGCAAATTATATTTGTTGTGCGTAAGTACCCATTCAGTGGAGACACCCCTTCCTCCGTACGCATCCATACGCAAAATCGTTTTCCTGTTGTGGCTTTCACTGTTACTTTAGATACTTTAACTTCCTCCTTTTTCTTATATTCTGTGTCCTTTATTTTTGTTTTTCCTTTCTTTTCATTTTTTATTATATAAAATGTTTTAAGATTTATGTAAGTAATTATTTATGTTATTGTACTGATGAAGGCATTAGTATTAGCCGAGACGTCTACTTTTATTAGTATTAGTTCATAAATAAAGCTTAAATTTATGTCTTCTTACCCAAATAGTTTGTGTAATTTGTTTTTTTAAAGAAATAGCAAGCTATCGAACATTTTTTGTAGAAGTTTTATTTTAAGTTGCTAATATACATGTGACATCATATTTAACACTCTCACACACCGTCACAAATGCATGACCACCTCCCTTACCCCACTTGGTGCGTGATGTCAGTCAAGGACGACTACTTAATTTTCATTGGCTTATTATTTTGTTTGCGTCTCAATAGCCTGTGGGCTATTAAGACGCTAGCGTCTCAATTGTCAATAGCCACTGCCTTTTTGTCTAAGTATGGGCAATTAATTTATCCCCCAAATTGCATGGCTCTATCTTCATTAATTAATAAGTTATTAACAAAATTAGCATGTGAAGAGCTAAAATTGGAATTTGGATCACAGAGTTCACAGACACTTCAGACAGTCTTTCAAATTATTTACAAAGTAAGGCAAATAAGGAGGAAAACTAATTCACTTAAAAAATCGTTACTTTTCTCCTATAAAAGATAGAAGAATGATTTAGGTGTCATTGGAACGCAAGCTCTTTCCAATGATATACTATATGTCATGTTTATGTAGGCATGTAGGTTTAATTTGACTAATTTGAAATTTTGAGCTGGACTGCTGGAGCACCTACAGTTGTTTTTTTTTAGCTTTTTAAATCTAAGGCTAAAATACGTTATGTTAAGCACTCTAAAATATTAGAGTCTAATATTTTACTGGTCCAGTTTCAATATTTTGTATTTACTTTTTTCTCACAATTTCAAATAACTTCTGTAAACATTTCACAAAGTAAGAGACTATAGTGAAAGGAAACTTGTTTTGAAATTACCTCTTCCTCTTCGAATAGGTCCGGCGGCTTACAGATTTCATTGCATGCCCTTTAAGATTTTAAAAGCCAAATTAAATTTTAAATTTAAAAATCGTAAATATTAAAAATTACTCAGCCCATTAATTAACTACAATAAAAAGTGTCTGTCATAATTACTTATATAAATTTATAACAAATAAATCTTATACAACAAAATCTATAATTAGATATTAATTAGTGGGAATATGTTGAATTAGATTATTATGATTATAAATTAGATTATTATTATAGATAACTGGCGACCGGACGGTTGTGAGAGCAAAACTGAAGCAGTGGTGGCGACCCTTTTGGGGGCGCGTGCAAAAATTCAACCAAAACCCACTTATTTATAGCTCACTGCAAACACTCCAATTAAACCCGAAGATGGGGGTTTAGTTTAACAAAACCCCACCCACTTGTCTTGATGGCTAAGCCTTAAAGAGGAGAAAAACAGGAAGAGAGCTTTCAACGATGCTATTATTAAAACATTTTTATTACAGGAAAATATAGGTTTTGCGTAATTAATGGAGTTTTTGCTGTTCAATACATTCGTGAAACCTTGGCTCATACTTTGTTAATTTTAGCGCAACACATGCAACACTCAGGTTATCTGTCACTCTCTTACATGTGTCACGATTGATAAAATTTAAAGTTGAAAACATATGATCACATATATAATATGATCCAAATAAAGTAAGAATAGCACCTCCAAGTATTTTCAGAATTTTCATTGATTTAAATTTATTCGGCATATATTTACACGCTTTAGGCTTTAAGTGTAAGGATTTCATTTTCGTAACTATCAATTCTGCTTTCTGGTGTGTTAAACTCCACAACCCATAACATTTCTGTCACATTTTAGAAAAAATACGCATGGGCATATACAGGGGGGGTGGGAGTGGGGGGCAAAGCTATTCTTGTCCAACCGTCCAGACATACCTTCAAATATTAAATTTAGACTATTAATCCCTTACATATGAGACAGGGCTAAAAGTATTGATTATGTTCAATGTAATACGCATCGCGCAACAAACATTTACAGACTGTACGTGACTGATCTCGCCTTGCTGTAAAACACGGGGATGTGGTCATCGATGGCTGGAGTGAACTCCAGTGACACGTGGGTGTCAACTATTCCTGGCGCTACATAGAGATTAACTAAAAATTCATTGATTTAATTACGATACATTCAATCGATCTGTTGATACAATGCATTGTTAGGAGACACAAGTCTATGTGCAAATTTTCAGCTCGATAGGATCATGGGAATTGAATCCTTTTTTAGTTGTTTTATTTTTCTGACCGACCGACCACGACAAGATGCCAAGATGGAGAAGTTAATATTAGGGATTTAAAAAGTGTGTAACCCACTGGTAGATCGAACCCCTGAAAAATATTTTAACGCTTTAATAAAAAAAATAAACTTTTCTGTTTTTCGTGATTGCACACTCTTTCGTGTATCAATGTTTTCAGCCTTGTCATGCCCAATAACCAAAATTGAAATAGCAATAGATTAGAAAATTTTGCCGTAATCGTTATTATCTTTATCTTAGATATACAGACGCTCCTTCTATGCAGAAGATAATTGCGTCCACAGACCATGAGAGATGATCTGTTGGCAAGTGATGCAGCGGTCACAGGCCACGGCTATAGGGGTTCCACGCATTGCCCCAGCCGCCTAACTATTGTCTAGTTAGGTACCCATTCAGAGCTGGGTGACTCGGGGACTCCTCAGGACCTGGGAACAAATCCTCGCCTTCGCGTGGATTCGAACTCGTGACCATCGGTATGACAGTCGAGCGCGCTACCTCTCGACCACCACTTGTTTTCATTAGCTTAATTTAAGAGAAGCTATTTTAACACCCTGCATATTACCAGTGGCGTAGCTAGAGCTTTTGCCGCCCGGGGCGGTCTCCAATTTGCCGCCCTTCTAGGGACCGTCCAGAAATGAAGTCACTTATGGCGGGGAGGGAGTCACACATTTGAAGTCAAATTCAAACGCACAACTTTAAATAAAAGTACCACTTAAATATAATATTATGATTACCGACACTTTATTTAATGGAGTTTTACATGGTCTCACGCGTGTTACGATATTTGACTAGCAAATAAGGCTTTTTTTTTTTTTTTTTTTTTTTTTTTTTTTNGGGGGGGGGGTTAAGCTTTGTGATGTCACATTGAAGAAGGGTTCTAAGTTTTTGTGACGATGTGTGACGAGGGGGCAGGGGATGATAAATCAGCCAAAATCATGGGACGTCATTATACACTGCCTCTTGGTTAATCGTATGATGGTTTAGAAATTAAGAAACATTAATAAATAATTGTAACATAAACGAAGTACACGGTACAAAGTGGGGGAAACTTTTACCATTGCATACCCTATCTTTGAAAACATTAATAAAAAAGGCCGGAAAAGATTATATACTTTTAAATGTACATTTATAAAAAAAAATATAAAAAATACATTTTTTTTAAGGGCACAAGAAAGTTATTGGGGTGGCAAATGAGACAAAACATGTTCCAAATTTACACCCAAAAACAATACCAATTAATATGCTTTTATTTTGTATGTTCAATATATTATTTTTTTAAAACAAAGAAATTGTATACATGAGTATGTAAACATTTATACATTTACTTACGATACTTTCATAGTGGAAAAAATCAAATCGTGTATTATGCTATCAAAATTAAATTATGTGTAATACTTTGTTTTATTGAAAAATATTGCAAGATTTTGTAGTCTGAAATCACTCACTGTGAAACGAAGATAATTGTTTTTCAACTGCAGTTGCAAGAAGCTCCTTTCACAACTAGATACACTGATAGCAATAGTTGAAAAAAAATAGCAAAATTATAATGTTGGGTAAAGAATTTTCTAATCGATATTGTTGAATATATTTCAATAAATCAAGGGGGCCTTTCCCTCGTTTATCTAACATAATGCTCCTTTTTGTTATGTAGGTAAAGCCAGGGTGGGTCTTAGGCCACTGCAACCTTTGCGGCCGCAACGGGTTCGCACTTTCATAGGCCCTACCTATCTTATTTTTCACTTATTATCCTTTTTTAATACCTTATCCCTACCCAAACTGGGCTCCGCGCAACCCTTTTAGCATGCTAAGCTGCACAGGGCCCCGCAATGGCTAAGACCGGCACATTGTAAAGCCATAAAAACCTTAAAAACTTTTTCGTTAAATTTGAAAAGTGCTATATCAATGGTAATAAAGAAATTTATTTGATGTTCAAATTCTTCATTTAGTAGGTCACATAGTATTTATAAACGAACATTTTCCTGCAAGGACATGCAACCAATCAGAGGTTTCTATTATTTCTTTTTTAATTATATCTATGGATAAAAAAAATTCTTCTTGTACTTCTTGCTCAAAAGATAGAACCCCGTCTCCTAAATTTTCCCCACTCATACTTTTTCTTCTTCTAACTCGGCGTTTATTTGATGTATCCAAATCTCTATAATGTGTATCAGCACATAACTTTCTTCCATGAAATGGGTTTGCAATATTTTTTTAAACGGGTTCCCATATATTGATTATATAGAAGGAAAATGTTACATTGAACTGAGTAAAGTTCCAGCATCTGATCTCGTTTTACTAGTTACTTCTTCCGACGTCATTTTTTCCAAGACGCTTGAAATTTTTAAGTATGTCTTTTCGAAATTAGTTATGTTATTGTGGATTTTATTAACAAAGAAATTGGAATATTTTCATGCTCTTGCCCTAAATCCAGGAGCGGCGTTTGGGGGTGGCAACTGGGGCGACTGCCCCAGACCCCGCGCTTAGGTAGGCCCCGCGTTTCGGTCCTGAACATGTCTCGTCCTGGTTAATAGCCTATACATGAAGAACCAAAGAGTGGATGGTAGAACGTATGCTGGAAACGATTGTAAAGAAACGAAAGAGGCACTCTTGTAATCCTTTTTGAAGGTCAAATTCCGTAGCGTAGCTCTAGACGTCTTTGAAAGCATTACACCGTTAGCGAAAAATAGGTCAGATGTACCATTCAGCCAATCCCCTATATTTGTGTACACGTCATTCACAATAGATCTACTAAAATAGTAATAATTTAATAAAAAGGTGACACGCGGTATTAAAATTACACAATAATCAAGATATTTCATATTTTTAAATACCATAGCATACTGGTGCTTAGCGATCTTTACTAGTACTCTGGCCCTGCGGGGTCATTGCTGGAACTAGGCCCCGCGCTTACCTAACGCCGCCACTGCCTAAATCTTAATAATTTTCCATAAAATGGACGAATTCAAATTAATTACACATTACTTTAATTGTATAGGCGTAACATTTTTAATGAACAACCGTATTTTAATGGGAAAAAAGGTATGTGTGCTACTTTAGTGCAATAAACGCAAATAAATTTAATTTTTAGTAAGTTACCTTACAATAATTTTATATAACTGAAATAGTAATAAAATTATTACTACTTGCAAATTAAACACACTATTTCAACCACAATGTCATGTAGGTACTTCTTAGCGCATTATTCTGCGCATTATTATGTCGAAATTCCACGCAAAAACTGTCGTGACGATATTAATAGAACATATTATTCGACCCAGTGGTGATGTGTGTGTGTGTGTGTTTTAGTGTGTGTGTATTTGTGCAGTTTTCATGTAAAAGCGCTATTTTTGACGTATACCGCTTAATTTTCCAAACAAATCGATATCTTTTTAGCGACTTAAAATTTTTTGATCGGGTTTGCGTTAGTTATAACAAACACTGTGTAATCAAACAAATGTTGCGTAAATCATTTAATAAAAACTTGAAATTAAGAATATTTGTTTACCTTGGTTTTCCACCTTTTAAACCAAAAGGGTGGTTGTTGGAAATGGTTTTATTTTTCTAATACCCACAAGTGCCGCCCTGTAGATGAGTGCCTCCCGGGGCGGACCGCCCCCACCGCCCCCTAGCTACGCCACTGCATATTATATAAGACTATTGTAGGCTGTAGGCAATGTTCAAATTAATTATATTATTTTAGGAAGGTAACTTGGAGCCTTTATATCTTAATACACTTTTATAAATCAAGTGGTCTTTAATTCTTTATTTTAGGGGCCGTCCATAAATGACGTCACGCAATTTTGGCCGATTTTTCACCCCCTTCCCCCCTCGTCACGCGTTGTCACAAAAAGTTAGACCCCCCCACCCTCCAAAAATACGNCCCCCCCCCCAAAAAAAAAAAATAAAAAAAAAATAAATAAATAAAAAACAAAAAAGAACTGTGGTAACATCATTTGATTATATTTTATTTTAATAATTTAATAATCATCACTGTTAAATTCTTTGATTTAAAAAAATATTTTGAAAATGTATTTTTAAGAAAAATCACTCCATTGACTGATGGGCAATCCGTAAGACAGAAATAGTCGAACAGGGGTAAATTATCCCACCTGGGGTCAAAAGGGAATTCTTGGGGATAATGCAGACTCATAATATATTAAAATACGTCATGTGTACGTGTAGCCTACGCTTGGAACACATGGCCACTATTTAACCGGTTTCATCCAGAAAATCCATTTTTAAAAAATTGACAATTGTGTAGATTTCTTACAATACGAAGATACCTAAATCCACCATATTTATCTTAATCCTTTTGACTTGACTGTATCAAGTATCCTATTTGTGACATTTAAAATCATTGCCTTAAAAACTGAACTAAGAAGAAAAGTTGTTTTATGCTTACTCGAATTGCGATGTCAAGAATTGCATTCAATAAAGTTAATGAATACTTTGACTAATTTTAAAAGGGAACATTTATCATTATATCTAGAATGGACAGGGGCGTTAGACCAAAAACAAATCAAACAATTATATCAAATTTGAAACGTTTATCATTTTATCAAATAGATTCCTGCCCCGCCCCCTAAAAAATTAATAATAAAATAAAAAAATATTCCAAGTCGTTTTGACTTAAAATATCTTCACATAATACTATTAGCATCATTTGTACACACATATCATGATTCTAAAATTCACCAGTTGCATTTTATTATTATTTTTTTTTTTTGGGGG
>MUZC01000287.1:184608-221540 GCA_002072015.1 Radix auricularia | reverse complement strand
GGGGAGGGGTTCAGCCATGGGTGACGTATCGGGGTCTTTTATTAAGTTTATATTATTTCTTTAATATTTTTTTTCGTTAAGTGTGAATTACGTTAGGGTTTGAGGTTTAGGATTTGTGTCGTGGGAGGGGGAGGGGTCAAAATGGTCAAAAAAGCGTTACGTACTGTATGGACGGCCACCACTGGTGTAATGGCGTGACGTACTGTATGGACGGCCACCACTGGTGTAATTGCGTGACGTACTGTATGGACGGCCACCACTGGTGTAATGGCGTGACGTACTGTATAGACGGCCACCACTGGTGTAATGGCGTGACGTACTGTATGGACGGCCACCACTGGTGTAATGGCGTGACGTACTGTATGGACGGCCACCACTGGTGTAATGGCGTGAAGTACTGTATGGACGGCCACCCCTGGTGTAATGGCGTGACGTACTGTATGGACGGCCACCACTGGTGTAATGGCGTGACGTACTGTATGGACGGCCACCACTGGTGTAATGGCGTGACGTACTGTATGGACGGCCACCACTGGTGTAATGGCGTGACGTACTGTATGGACGGCCACCATTGGTGTAATGGCGTGACGTACTGTATGGACGGCCACCACTGGTGTAATGGCGTGACGTACTGTATGGACGGCCACCACTGGTGTAATTTCCGAAAAAATGACAAACTGATTAGCATATTATAACATATTATAACTTAATATAACATATTATAACATAATATAACATATTATAAGAGCTACCAGCCGATAGAATTATTTGACGGCTTACATTCAGAGGTTAACAACTAAACTCATCTTACTGTAATATTTGGTGACTGTAATATTTGATTACTGTAATATTTGGTTACTGTAATATTTGATTACTGTAATATTTGATTACTGTAATATTTGGTTACTGTAATATTTGATTACTGTAATATTTGGTTACTGTAATATTTGGTTACTGTAATATTTGGTGACTGTAATATTTGGTTACTGTAATATTTGATTACTGTAATATTTGGTGACTGTCATATTTGATTACTGTAATATTTGGTGACTGTAATATTTGGTGACTGTAATATTTGATTACTGTAATATTTGGTAACTGTAATATTTGGTGACTGTAATATTTGGTTACTGTAATATTTGATTACTGTAATATTTGGTTACTGTAATATTTGGTGACTGTAATATTTGGTGATTGTAATATTTGGTTACTGTAATATTTGGTGACTGTAATATTTGGTTACTGTAATAATTGGTTACTGTAATATTTGGTGACTGTTATATTTGGTGACTGTAATATTTGGTTACTTTAATATTTGATTACTGTAATATTTGGTGACTGTAATATTTGGTTACTGTAATATCTGGTGACTGTAATATTTGGTTACTGTAATATTTGTTTACTGTAATATTTGGTGACTGTAATATTTGATTACTGTAATAGTTGGTTACTGTAATATTTGGTGACTGTAATATTTGGTTACTGTAATATTTGATTACTGTAATATTTGGTGACTGTAATATTTGGTTACTGTAATATTTGGTGACTGTAATATTTGGTTACAGTAATATTTGGTTACTGTAATATTTGGTTACTGTAATATTTGGTGACTGTAATATTTGGTTACTGTAATATTTGGTTACTGTAATATTTGGTGACTGTAATATTTGGTTACTGTAATATTTGGTGACTGTAATATTTGATTACTGTAATATTTGGTTACTGTAATATTTGATTACTGTAATATTTGGTTACTGTAATATTTGGTGACAGTAATATTTGATTACTGTAATAATTGGTTACTGTAATATTTTGTTACTGTAATATTTGGTTACTGTAATATTTGGTGACTGTAATATTTGGTTACTGTAATATTTAGTTACTGTAATATTTGGTTACTGTAAAGAAAAAAAATTACACCAAACAGGCATGAGGCCGTCCATAAATGAACTCACGCACCTAGAGGGGGGAGGGGGGTCTCACTTTTGTGACGATGCGTGACGTGGGTGAGGGAGGGGGTTGAAAAATTGTGACGTCACATCGAAATGGTAACTTTAAATAAAACCTCCACTGAAATATTTGGTCACTTAAAATTTATTTAATGACCTTTTTTATTCAGTGCTTCTCAAAGTGCCGGTCGATAGGCCATCAGCCATGAAAATTAAATATAATTATAATTCTTAAGTTTGAGAACCCACAAGAGAACATACGAAATTGTTACCCTGCGTCGTTTGATGTTGACATCAAAGCGTTTGTTATGTAACCACAGCTTCGTTTGGTTCACTCGCGGCAGGAGTCTGCAAACTTTTTTTTGGGGTCGGTTATCCCCCCCCCCTTGAAACTGCAAAAATATCTTTAAAAATATCTGAATAGGATTATATGTAGGTATTTTAAGTCAAAACGACACGAAATATCCATTTGGGGGTGGGTAAGGAAGGGGTGATGGAAATCTTTTTGATACAATTATAAACGTTATAAGTTTTATATAATTTTTCGATTGGCTTTTGGTCAAATGCCTCTGACCATTCTAAATATAATGATAAATGTGTCCATTTAAAATTAGTCAAAAGTATTCATTAACTTTATTGAATGCATCAAATTCTCGACATCGCAATTCAAGAGGAGCACAAAACAACTTTCTTCTGAACCCAGTTTTTAAGGCATTAGTTTTAAATAGGACAGACAGGATACTTGATACAGTCAGATTAGGATTATTGTAACTCATGTCCATATAAATGAAAGTAGGTTGGATTTAGATGCCTTCGTATAGAACGTAAATAAGAAATCTACATAGATGACAAATTTAACAAATGGATTTTCTGGAAGGAACCGGTTCAATAGTGGTCATATGTTCCAAACGTACACGCACACATGACGTATTTGAATATATCTAGTGGGTGCAGTGGATGTTATATGTCCTTAATGAGTCTCCATTACCCCCCAAAATACCCTTTTGACCACATACGAGGTAATTTACCCCTGTTCGCCGACCTCTATCTTACGGGATGCCTGTCAGTCAATTGAGGGATTTAAAAAAAAATACAACTTGTGAGCTTCGGAGTAAAAAGTTATGATAACATTGGATATTTTATGAATGTCATAGTATTTTTTCAGTCCTCAACTTGCAGGAATTACTGTATTTTGCGACGCACAAGATGACACCCTACTTTCCTGCACAAATGTGGGGTTCGTACAGTATTGACCATTTTCCTCCTCCAGCGCATACCTAATAATTTTAAAAAAAACATGAGATGTGATATCAATGTGATAATTTTAGATAAAATACCTTTGAAAACTGTTACTAGAAGATCGAAATTAATTTGAGGAATTATCTTGTATCTAAATATTCTAGGTCTACCAACAATGCAACGATCCTTCTAATATCAATAGTCATATTAGCGAGCTTAATCACGAAGGTTAATCACATCAAATGGTTTTTGACATTACCGCTGCATTGTTCGTTAGCTGTCTTGCTATGCCCTGGCAACTAAACATATTTTTTTTTTAAAATGTAATATATAAAAACAAGCCAAATTCATACTTAATCTTATAGGGCTTTAAGCTGTTTAGGGGCTCATTTTGCTATCAAATCAGTACAGAGAAAATCATGTCAAAACGGGAAAAGAATGCAATGGTACCTAATGAAAAGGAAAAATTCTTGCCCGTCGTCTGATACGAAAAAGTTTGAGAATCACTGGCTTTCACTGGCTTTATTTTACATAGTTTCACGGGTTTGAAACATACTTATTTTCAAATAGAAAATAGTTTTGTTTTGTTTTTGTTTGTTTGTGGAAGGGGGGGGGGTGTCAAAGTTTTGTGACGTACTTTTGGAGGGGGGGTCTACGATTTTGTGACGACGCGTGACGTGGGGGGGGGGGAAATCGGCCAAAATCGCGTGACGTCATTTATGGACGGCCCCCATGTTTAAGTTTAAAATCTAAATAAGAGCAGATTTTGGGCGTTATTTGGTTAGTGACATTAGGCGATTGCTTTTTTTATGACATTCGTTGATTGCTGTTGTATGATATTAGATGATTGCTGTTGTATGATATTAGATGATTGCTGTTGTATGATATTAAATGATTGCTGTTGTATGATATTAGATGATTGCTGTTGTATGATATTAGATTATTTCTTTTGTATGATATTAGATGATTGCTGTTGTATGATATTAGATGATTGCTGTTGTATGATATTAGATGATTGCTGTTGTATGATATTAGATTATTGCTGTTGTATGATATTAGATGATTGCTGTTGTATGATATTAGATGATTGCTGTTGTATGATATTAGATGATTGCTGTTGTATGATATTCGATGATTGCTGTTGTATGACATTCGTTGACTGCTGTTGTATGATATTAGATGATTGTTGTTGTATGATATTAGATGATTGCTGTTGTATGACATTCGTTGATTGCTGTTGTATGATATTAGATGATTGCTGTTGTATGATATTAGATGATTGCTGTTGTATGATATTAGTTGATTGTTTTTGTATGATATTAGATGATTGCTGTTGTATGATATTAGATTATTTCTTTTGTATGATATTAGATGATTGCTGTTGTATGATATTAGTTGATTGTTTTTGTATGACATTAGATGATTACTGTTGCATGATATTAGATGATTTCTGTTGTATGACATTAGTTGATTGATGTGGTATGACATTAGTTGATTGTTGTTGTATGGCATTAGTTGATATTGTTGTATGATATTAAGTGATTCTTGTTGTATGACATTAGTTGATTATTGTTGTATGATATAAGTTGATTGTTGTTGTATGATATTAGTTGATTGTTGTTGTATGACATTAGTTGATTGATGTGGTATGACATTAGTTGATTGTTGTTGTATGGCATTAGTTGATATTGTTGTATGATATTAGTTGATTGTTGTTGTATGATATTAGTTGATTGTTGTTGTATGACATTAGTTGATTGCTGTTGTATGATATTAGTTGATTGCTGTTGTGCTATATTTAAAGATGTGCGTATTTATTTTAGGGCTGCGGAAATTAATGATTAGTTTCTCGATTAATTGCGTGGGGGGCCAGGTGAATTTCAGGGGGCGCCGCCAAATTTTACTAATAACCGAGCATTCCGTAATACTAATACTCATGGACCTTTTGATGCATAAAAATCAAGCCGCCCCCCCCGCCCTATAGCTAAATACGCCACTGGTTACCTCCCTTGAAATTATCAGTTTAATTACGTCATACATCTTATTTTTAGCTTAAATCAAAATTATCGATTAATTATTCGGTAAGTTTTCAAAAGTTAACGATTAAATTAAAATTAATCGATAACAGCCCTAATTTTGTTTATATTTAATGTTGCTATAGGTTTCTTATTACATATATAGAATTTTTTAAACATTTTTTTTTTACAACAAACATGTAATTTTATTTTGCAGTTGTTTCCTTTTTTATGCTTAAATTGCACTAATAATGGTCTGCAACAAATCTGTAAACAAGGCATGCCGGGAAGTAAACAAGGCATGCCGGGAAAGCGTCAGTAGTGAGTCCACTGAGAATCAGCATTTGTGATGACCTGTGCAGCCTTTGATGTCAGCAGACGTGTCCCTGCCGCCATTGTCCCCTGGCATCGAAAGAGTTAATGAAACGTGAGGCCTTCATGCCTGGTAGCCCGGATGTAGCGTTTTACGGTGGCCAGGGAGCAATCCAATATTTGTATATTTATGGACGGCCACAGTCTGGCTTTGTACCCGTGGAACAAAAGCTGAAAATATGGCGCTATGGAATAAAAGATGGGAAAAACAGAGGAGTAATGGCTGGAAACTAGCACCGCAGTCATCTGACAGTGATCTTTTATTAATAGCTTAATCAAACAAAAGGTGTGCAGTCGATGCCTGGGGTTGGAGGCTGGGGGCGGGAACGGGGGAGCTTGATTACAATTAAGGTGTGCAGTTTTTACTGGGGACTTTGAAACTTGTGGAATAATTTTACAAAAATTAGTTGATAATGAGATCACTGTCGGCAGTCTGGAATGTTAATTAATAGGCGAGTTGGTTAATGGATATTGATCGATATTGTTGATATTTCATGTCTGCTTGGTTTATTTGATGGATATTGTTGATATTTCATGTCTGCTTGGTTTATTTGATGGATACTGTTGATATTTCATGTCTGCTTGGTTTAATTGATGGATATTGTTGATATTTCACGATTGCTTGGTTTATTTGATGGATATTGTTGATATTTCATGTCTGCTTGGTTTAATTGATGGATATTGTTGATATTTCATGTCTGCTTGGTTTAATTGATGGATACTGTTGATATTTCATATCTGCTTGGTTTATTTGATGGATATTGTTGATATTTCATGTCTGCTTGGTTTATTTGATGGATATTGTTGATATTTCATGTCTGCTTGGTTTAATTGATGGATACTGTTGATATTTCATGTCTGCTTGGTTTAATTGATGGATACTGTTGATATTTCATGTCTGCTTGGTTTATTTGATGGATATTGTTGAAATTTTATGACCGCTTCTTTTAATTGAGGGATATTGTTGATATTTCACGATTGCTTGGTTTATTTGATGGATATTGTTGATATTTCATGTCTGCTTCATTTATTTGATGGATACTGTTGATATTTCATGTCTGCTTGGTTTAATTGATGGATATTTTTGATATTTCACGATTGCTTGGTTTGTGTGATATATATTGTTGATATTTCATGAGTTCATTACAGTATTACTTTTTACTATTAATGGTATCAGTAATTTATTTTCTCTAAACCAATTTAAAATTACTCTGTTTATAACTAATGTCATATATAAATAAGGTCCGTTATTTATAAATCATAAATACCGAGGTAGCAAAAAACCTGAAATTTAAGTCGCATTACATTAGACCCCAGGAGCGTACACATCATTATTTTCAAACTGGCATTGACATATTCATGTAAATTCAATTGGTCTGATTGTCTGCTTGGACACTCTGAGACCTCTTTACTGGCCATGTGACACCTTCTCTTAGTGGCCAACCTTACACCATCTCTTAGTTACCATTGTACATCTTCTCTTAGTGGCCATATCTTACACCTTCTCTTAGTGGCCATATCTTACACCTTCTCTTAGTGGCCATCTAACACCTTCTCTTAGTGGCCATATCTTACACCTTCTCTTAGTGGCCATCTAACAACTTCTCTCAGTGGCCATATTACACCTTCTCTTAGTGGCCATATCTTACACCTTCTCTTAGTGGCCATATCTTACACCATATCTTAGTGGCCATATCTTACATCTTCTCTTAGTGGCCATATCTTACACCTTCTCTTAGTGGCCATATCTTACATCTTCTCTTAGTGGCCATATCTTACACCTTCTCTTAGTGGCCATATATTACACCTTCTCTTAGTGGCCAACCTAACACAATCTCTTAGTTACCATCGTACATCTTCTCTTAGTGACCATATAACACCTTCTCTTAGTGGCCATCTAACACATTCTCTCAGTGGCCATATCTTACATCTTCTCTCAGTGGCCATCTTACACCATCTCTTAGTGGCCATCTAACACCTTCTCTTAGTGGCAATATCTTACACTTTCTCTTAGTGGCCATCTAAAACCTTCTCTTAGTGGCCATCTAACACCTTCTCTTAGTGGCCATCTCACACCTTCTTTTAGTGGCCATCTTTAACCTTCTCTTAGTGGCCATCTAACACCTTCTCTTAGTGGCCATATCTTACTTCTCTTAGTGGTCATGTTACTTCTCTTAGTGGCCATCTAACACCTTCTCTTCGTGGCCATCTTTAACCTTCTCTTAGTGGCCATCTTTAACCTTCTCTTAGTGGCCATCTTTAACCTTCTCTTAGTGGCCATCTAACACCTTCTCTTAGTGGCCATATCTTACACCTTCTCTTAGTGGCGATCTAACACCTTCTCTTAGTGGCCATATCTTACACATTCTCTTAGTGGCCATCTAACACCTTCTCTTAGTGGCCATCTAACACCTTCTCTTCGTGGCCATCTTTAACCTTCTCTTAATGGCCATCTTACACCTTCTCTCAGTGGCCATCTAACACCATCTCTTAGTGGCCATCTAACACCTTCTCTTAGTGGCCATCTAACACCATCTCTTAGTGGCCATCTAACACCATCTCTTAGTGGCCATCTAACACCACATCTTAGTGGCCATATCTTACACCTTCTCTTAGTGGCCATTTAACACCTTCTCTTAGTGGCCATTTCTTACACATTCTCTTAGTGGCCATCTAACACCTTCTCTTAGTGGCCATCTAACACCATCTCTTAGTGGCCATCTAACACCTTCTCTTAATCGCCATCTAATACCTTCTCTTAGTGGCCATCTAAAACCATCTCTAAGTGGCCATCTAACACCTTCTCTTAGTGGCCATCTTACACCTTCTCTTAGTGGCCATCTTTCACCTTCTCTTAGTGGCCATCTAACAGCTTCTCTTAGTGGCCATCTTACACCTTCTGTTAGTGGCCATTTAACACCTTCTCTTAGTGGCCATCTAACACCTTCTCTTTGTAGGTAACTCACAATTTTTGCTAATGTTTACAATCATACGTTATTTTCTAAAGACAGTGGCAACATTATTTTCTTAGTCTTGATTTTGTTTCACCTGGACACAGAATGTTTTGTTTCACCTGGACACTGAATGTTTGGTTACAACTGGACACAGAATGTTTTGTTACAACTGGACACAGAATGTTTGGTTACAACTGGACTGAGAATGTTTTGTTACATTACTTACTTTGTGAGGTACATCGAAAGACATGACCATGATAATAACAGGGTATAACATTTCACAACAACACAGCACATGACTATAACACAACACATGGCCATAACACAACACATGACTATAACACAACACATGACTATAACACAACACATGACTATAACACAGCACATGACTATAACACAGCACATGGCCATAACACAACACATGACTATAACACAGCACATGTTTATTACACAGCACATGACCATAACACAACACATGGCCATAACACAGCACATGACTATAACACAGCACATGACTATAACACAGCACATGACCATAACACAGCACATGACCATAACACAGCACATGACCATAACACAGCACATGACTATAACACAGCACATGACTATAACACAACACATGGCCATAACACATCCCATGACCATAACACAGCACATGACCATAACACAACACATGACTATAACACAGCACATGACTATAACACAGCACATGACTATAACACAGCACATGGCCATAACACAACACATGACTATAACACAGCACATGTTTATAACACAGCACATGACCATAACACAACACATGGCCATAACACAGCACATGACTATAACACAGCACATGACTATAACACAGCACATGACTATAACACAGCACATGACAATAACACAGCACATGACCATAACACAGCACATGATTATAACACAGCACATGACTATAACACAACACATGGCCATAACACATCCCATGACCATAACACAGCACATGACCATAACACAACACATGGCTATAACACAACAAATGACTATAACACAACACATGGCCATAACACAGCACATTAACATAACACAGCACATGGGCATAACACAGCACATGACTATAACACAGCAAACGACTATAAAACAGCACATGACTTAAACACAACACATGGCCATAACACAGCACATGACTATAACACAGCACATGACTATAACACAACAAATGACTTAAACACAACACATGGCCATAACACAGCACATGGCCATAACACAGCACATGACCATAACACAGCACATGTCCATAACACAGCACATGACTATAACACAGCACATGACTATAACACAGCACATGTCTATAACACAACACATGGCCATAACACAGCACATGACTATAACACAACACATGACCATAACACAACACATGGCCATAGCACAGCACCTGACTATAACACAGCACATGACTGTAACACAGTATATGACTATAACACAGCACATGACTATAACAGAACACATGGCCATAACACAGCACATGATTATAACTAAGGTTGTTAAGACCGCTCGTTTTTGAGGACCGGCTAACCATTCAAAAAAGACCGGTTAACCGGTTAACCGCTCGTCCTTATATCCCTAATGTTTTGAGAACTATTAAGAGAATGTTGTCGCCTGGCATCGTCTGATGGCATCAAAGCCCGCTTCCCCCCGCTTGCGTTCAGCTCTTTCCGCATTGCCCTGAATTCAAAGCATTTTTTTAAATCCAAAAAATTAACTACACAGTGATGGTTAATTGTCTTTTTTATATTTTATTTTGAGGACTCGTAGTTCACCGGTCTAAATAAGAGGACAGGTTAAATCGTTCGTTAAAATTAGCTAAGTATTTTTCTTAAGTTTCAAAAACCAACGCCTCGCCCCGTCCGTTGTGGGTCTAAATAAGAGGACTGGTTCAATCGTTCGTTAAAGTTAGCGAGGTATTTTTCATTAAATTTCAAAAATCAACGCCTCGCCCCGTCCGTTTTGACGTCATGTTTACCTCTCTTGTGTGTGATGCCGTTCAACTCGCGTATTCAAATTATTATATATGGAATTTATTTTAAAAAAACATTATTTTTTAATCGTCAACTCGCCAGAATAATTGAATTTTGCGACGCACACGTTCCCCCTCCCCGTTTTTTCTGTTCAAATAGGGTTTGAGTTACACTCGGCGTACTATTAATGTGGTAATCAAATGCCTTTGACTAGCAGGAAAACTGTCACTAAAAGACCGAACTCGAATTTGTGGGCCGATTAATCGCCCGGTATCTTTGCTACGTCTTTCAAATACCTCTCGTAATATAGGGACATGTACTTCACTAAGCGGCGTGCGCCGATAAGTTTTTGAATGCCTGAACTGAAACAGACTATAAACCGGTGATTAGAAAATGCGGATAGTTCACGGGGTCATATGCTTTTATAGCTTTCTTTGTCTTTATAAGAAACAGACTATAATTAATAAAAATAGAAACAGTTTCGGCCTTGACCGTTGTTGACATCAAACGCCACTGTGTTAGATACAGTCACAGTCGCTCGACAGCTAATCAGCTGGATCTTGGTATCGCTTTTACTCACCGCGACAAAGCGAGAGGGAGAGGCGCGAGTTGTTTTTTTCACTAGTTTTTTTTTTTACTACGTTAGGTTTTTTTTGTTTTTTTCTTTTTTGGGTTACACGGTCCTACGGTAGGCGGTTAACCGTTAGCAAGCTTAATTCTGAAATTATTATGGGGGAGGGGGTGAGTTGAGTCTCTATCGTATTAGTACCATGTATTTTTTTATTACTAAGGTGCATGCGCTCATCGCATACGCATCAGTCTACAGCTGAATCCCGCTAGTACTATTAGTTGTGAACTTCAGTGAAGCCAGGCTATAACGCGTCATGTACGCACGCTTACAGCTAGGAGACTGAAGGCTTGAATGCCAACCTACTTGTCAGCTGGATCGTGGTATCGCTTTTACTCACTGTGACTAAGCGAGAAGGAGAGGCACGAGGCGCGTTACCGCTTGTGTTGTTTTTTTTTTACTACGTTACCGCTAGTTTATTTGTTTGGGTTTTTTTAGATGAGGACCGGTTAACCGGCTAACCGGTTAACCGTTAACAAGCTTAATTATAACACAACACATTGCCATAACACAGCACATGGCAATAACATGGTGGCTGAGTGGTAGCACGCTCGACTGTCGTACCGATGGTCACGAGTTTGAATCCACGCAAGGCGAGGATTTGTTCCCTTGGCCTGAGGAGTCACCGAGTCACCCAGCTCTGAATGGGTACCTAACTAGACAATAGTTAGGCGGCTGGGGTAATGCGTGGAACCCCTATAGCCGCGGCCTGTGACGGCTGCATCAATTGCCAACAGATCATCTCTCATGGTCTGTGGACACAATTATCTTCTGCATAGAAGAAGCATCTGTATATCTAAGATAAGATAAGATAACACAGCACATGACTATAACACAGCACATGACCATAACACAACACATGGCCATAACACAACACATGGCTATAACACAGCACATGACTATAACACAGCACATGACCATAACACAACACATGGCCATAAAACAGCACATGACTATAACACAGCACATGGCCATAACACAGCACATGACTATAACACAGCACATGGCCATAACACAGCACATGGCCATAACACAGCACATGGCCATAACACAGCACATGACTATAATACAGCACATTGCCATAACACAACACATGGCCATAAAACAGCACATGACTATAACACAGCACATGGCCATAACACAGCACATGGCCATAACACAACACATGGCCATAAAACAGCGCATGACTATAACACAGCACATGGCCATAACACAGCACATGACTATAACACAACACATGGCCATAACACAGCACATGACTATAACACAGCACATGACTATAACACAACACATTAACATAACACAGCACTTGACTATAACACAACACATTAACATAACATAGCACATCACAAATTTACATTAACATTAAAGTTAGAAATTTTCAAATGCTGTAAATTGAATTATTTATTTTTTAAATGACAAAGAGGTGTTTAAAATACAGTCTAGTTGAACAAATCTTTCCATATCTTTACTGCTTCCAATTTAATCAGAATATGTTCCTGTATTGTTGACATGTAGATCATCATTCATGTTATTATATTATTTCCACACTTACTAAATTCAACTGGTCCGATGCTTCATTATGGCCCTCGAGATTTTGTCCATCATTCAATGTCCTTGACCCTTATACTTAACATCAACGCACAATTTCGTTTAACTTCGGCACCAATGCCACGGGTTTAACTCTAACGACCTGGGCCTTGTCCTCATCAAACCAGCAGGTGACGTGCAGCACATCCACTGCCAGGTAGTACAAGTTGTCCTGGCAATGCTGACGTCTGTACACAGACCGCGGGTCCTCCTGGATTATCTCAGCGATGGACCTCCTGGCCTCGTCGGCATCCTTGAACAGGTCAAGTCTGTAATGTGGATCCGAGGCCTGTTGGCTGAACTGGGTCAACTGCTCCAAGGCTTCCTGTGTGAATGTGATGGTCAGTTTAACTACTGGTGGGGACAGTAGCCAAGGGGCAACAACTGATGGAATTGTTTCTGTACTAGTTGTATCAATTACTTCCCCTGAACACAAGCATGTTTGTTCTGAGGCGATGGTCGAATTATTTTGTTTAGAAGTCACGTGGTATTCAGTGATTGTTGATTCATTTTTGTTACTCGCTGTCACATGTTGAATGTTGCTGTCTGTCACTATTTGTTGAACAAAATCATCTTTGACATTTAAATCTAAATAATAGTTGTTACCCACTGTCTCAGTGCCAAAATTCTCATGTACTTTACTATCACTATCATTACCCACTGTCTCAGTGCCAAAATTCTCATGTACTTTTCTATCATTATCATTACCCACTGTGTCAGTCCCAATATTCTCATGTACTAAACTATCCCTATCATTACTTGTTCTCTCTTGAACTTTGCTGAAGTCATGCCTTGAATCATCTGTTCTATAATCATCTGTTCTATAATCCTCTGTTCTATAATCATCTGTTCTATAATCATCTGTTCTATAATCATCTGCTCTATAATCCTCTGTTAAGTTCACAACACAATCAGATCTGAAGACTTCTTCCATTTGATCACCAGAACAAACAAAACTGAGAGAATTCTTGGGTTTGTCGTAGTCAGGAATGTAAGGCTTGATGTCCAGTATTGGCGTCCCGTCCAACAAGTCGATCCCACAGAAATGTATGGTAGACCCTGAGGATGTGGCCCAAATAAAAATATTGAACTTATTTTTAAAATCAAATAGAAACGATGGTTTGACCAAAGTATGAAATAGCAATTGTTCAAACACTACAACACAAACGATGGTTTGACCAAAGTATGAAATAGCAATTGTTCAAAACACTACAACACAAACGATGGTTTGACCAAAGTATATAAATAGCAATTGTTCAAACACTACAACACAAATGATGGTTTGACCAAAGTATATAAATAGCAATTGTTCAAAACACAATGTAAGTGCACATATCAACATTGATGCTCAGTGCACATATCAACATTGATGCTAAGTGCACATATCACCAGTGATGCTCAATGCACACATCAATGATATTATGGCACTATTGTAACATTATCATAACAAAAATATGTTGAAAAGTTTACTTAAAATTAGGGCTGCGGAAATTACCGATTAATTTCTCGATTAATCGGTAAATTATTTTATCGATTAAAATGATTTTAATCGATAAAATGGTGATTAAAATAGAAAAATATTTGTTTTTTTTTATAAATAAATAATTAATAATAGTTATTATTTTATCACTATTTTTTACGTACAATCTTCTCCGTTAAGGAAATTCAGAAAGAGTATACTTTAAAATAACCTGTTTTATAAGGACAATGATATAATAAAACACATTGTTTTTAACTATTTAACAATAACAAAATTTTAATTCATTGACATTATATTGAACTACTTATTTTTAAATATTCCCTAAACTAAAGTACGTGTTTTAAATTTAATTTAATACAATTTTTAGGTTTTGGGCATTTTAAAAAATGCAATAAAAGGGCACAAAATATGAAGGAAAACGAAATAGTGAAAAAAGAGATTATGAGGTCTTAGACAAAAAATCATAGCTTTCAAACCACTTGGGATAAAAAGATGATCTTTATGTTTTTACTAATCATCAAACCATTTCTATACAGCTGTATTACTCTTATATATTTATAAAATTAATTTGAAATTTTCAATCAAGTGCCTCATTTTAATACGTTATTTAACTTGTTTTCAGTGCTAACTGTTTTAAAAATAACTTAACGTAAATACAAATTGACTGTTTTATTACTTCCCTTGAAATTTTCTGTTAAATGACGTCATCCATCTTTATTTTTAGCTTATCAAAATTATCTATTAATTAATCGGCAATTTTTCAAAAGTTAACGATTAAATTTAATTTAATCGATAACAGCCCTACTTAAAATATTTATCTGATCTTGACTGCCCACCTTGAACCCTGTCAATCTTGACCAGTGAGAGACCAATATTATTAGGTCTGTAGGGTGACCTGGTCGAGAAAACACCAACCCTCCGTCCATCAAGTCTCGGTGGCCTCACTTTGGCTTTGGTGTGGACGTTGTTGTTTTTGTGAAATACAAAGATGATCCTATCAGACAGGGTTAAAAAGAATTATTTAATTAAATATATATTTCAATAAAGAAATCTTCATCTAAGGTTTTTGTTAAAAAATACTACAATTTATTTTGATTATTTATTACTAGCCGACCCGCATCATAGCATACGCCACTAATGATTTAGTGACGGGCGACATTTTATGAAAGTAATTAGTGAGGAGAGTGTGTGACTACTTTTCTATCACTGAGCACGACAGAGAGCACGAAGTTATTTTGCCAATGTCGAGAAACATAGCTTTTATGCGAAGTCATGTTTGAAAAGAAATGAACGGGCACAAACGCAAACATTTTTAAAAATTAAAAAAGTAATGTCTTAGCTGGGGCTTAAACCTACAACCTTCAGCGTGTTCTGAAAGAACAAAGTAATTGACCTCAATTGAATGCATTGTTGGCTTGGTCTTGATGACCCCCCCACCCTCTGCACTACCTTTTCTTGCCAGCTGATTGGTCGGTGGGGTTAGACAGCTTGGTGTCCGCATGGTGGAACCATGAGGAGAATTATATAAAGAGATTATGAGATTAATTTTTTTAGATCAAAGATTAAATCATGTAAATGATGACAGAAATATTAATGTTTTAGACAATTTTATGGTTTTATTGATAAAAAAATAATAACATTTTATTTTATGGCCCACTCTAAATTAAGGTTGATGAATTCCATTTCATCAAATTTTAAATTATAACCCAAGTTCCAAGCAGTTACATAAAATGTTAATGAGATGTGAATCTAAGTGTAACTCAGTCATATAAAATGTTAATGAGATGTAAATCTAAGTGTAACTCAGTCATATAAAATGTTTATGAGATGTGAATCTAAGTGTAACTCAGTCATATAAAATGTTTATGAGATGTGAATCTAAGTGTAACTCAGATATTTGCCACTTACCATGCATGTGAAAACTGTTGAAGACCTTCCAATGAATGCTCAGGATTATTAAAAACACTTTTGTCAATGGTAAGAATTCCTCTAGCTGCCTCACACAATGCAGATTGACGAGGTGTTCCATTTTTGAAGTGAAAAACTGTCCTCATAGTGCCAATGGGCTTCATAGTAAACGTTTCAGACATTTTCTCTGGTAAGGGAACAAAGTCAAATGCACTTGTCAATATTTTGTCCTATCTAGACATATAAAGATTTATATGGGTCTTTAAGCCTTTCCCTTTTAAAAGAAAATACTGTACAAAGACATGATAAGACATAAACACATAAAAATTTCATTCTTCTTGTCCGGAATTCAGGCTTGGGTGGAGTGCCTGAAGAAACAAGAAAAAACCAACACTTTATCAACATTCAAAACTCTAATAAGTATACAGGACTAGGCACAAACCATAGATAAGCAAAAGATGCAATAATCTTCTGAATAAAAGGAACGTCTGTAACACGCACACTTGGCTGGTGTACTGATGATCATGGGTTCGAATCAACGTGAAAGCAAGGATTTTTTCCTGGGACCTTGGATGTCCCAAGTCCACCCAGTTCTAAGTGGGTAACTAACACTACTAATACTAGCACTGACATTATAGTTAGGGAAATAAAGGCGGCTGTGTAATCAGTAATATGTGGAGTTAACACCTTATTTTAGCTCATTTTATATATTTCAAGTCATTACAGTCATTACAAATTTTTAAAAACTTATATCCCATTAATAATTATTATGAAATCTATTTTAAAATTTAAAAATATTTATTTTTTTTAGATAAAAATACAATTATACAATTTGTATGAAATAAAAATGTCATTGTTTTTAGAGGTCTGATTTTTTAATTTTTAAAAAAAAAAAACAACTTTTTTTTATTAAAAACCAAAACCCCTTTAAACTCAACAAAACATATTGCAAAACTAATTGAAATTGTAAAGCATTAAATACTTTTTTGAAGTTTCTGATTTAAGTGTTTAAATTGGTAACAGTAAAAGTTAGTAAATTTATTTATTTTGTTCAAAACATTTTAATTGTAAAGCACAAATTAAAATATAAGGGCAAGGGCCTTATTTTAGTGTGTATTTCCAGTTGTTGTGAAAGTCGTTTTTTCTTACTGGAGCTAAGTTTCATTTTATTTTCATTTATTTCTCAAATTTAATTATACTTAATCCTTTCTAGACATAAAGATAAAAACACATTTCTTATTCCATATGCCATATGCAAGAACAAACACATACAAGTTTTCTTTTTTTCCGTCCGGTATTCGGACATGACATGGGTTGCCTGAAGAAACCAGGAAAGCCAACACTTTATCATCATTTAATACTCTAGTAAGAATATAGGACTAAACACAAACCATAGAAATACGTAGGACGCAATAATCTTCTGTACAGAAGGAGCGTCTGTAACATATAAGATAAGATAGTGCATAAAAATTATAATGTTTTATCTTGTCACTTTTGTTCTAAGGGATTAACATTGTGAATGTGTGGAACCCTCACAGCCGTGGCCTGTGAACGCTGCATCACTTGCCAACAGACCAGAATGGTCTGTGGACACAATAATCTTCTGTATAAAAGCAGCGTCTGTATAAATGAGAAAAGACAACTAAAAAAAAATTAAAAATATTAAATCACTTACCCTCACGCACGGTTGTCCCCCACAGACCTGAGTTCTTCTGTGAATAAAGTTTAAGTTTGAAAATTAGCTATTTTTAGAAAAAAAGACGCTTAGAAACGACATAACCCGATGTATTCCGAACGCTGCCTTCAGATGTCCATCACAGTATCTATTTAGTGTAAAGTTGCACTCTAATATCGTAACATGATGGACTTTTTTTAAAACGTCGTAAATAAATTGTACGAAATCAAATATTTAAGTGGACTTTTATTACAAGTTTTGATATGACGTCACATTTATCAAACACCCGCCCCCCCCCTTGACAAAAATGTGTGAACCTCCCTCCCCCTAGGTGTGTGACATCATTTATGAACGGCCCAAAGTGCTAATGGCCTTGCTATTGTAATTTTTATTAAGTCTTGACTTTTCTTATCTTACCTGTTACAGGCGCTCCTTCTATACAGAAAGTCATTGCGTCCTACACTTATCTATTTGGTTTGTGTCTAGTCTTCAGTAAATTTTGTACCGCATCACCAACTGTGATTATTTATTACTTGACTAGCAAATATATTGTTTTCCTAAAAGCTGACTCATATTCAAATTAGTTTACTAAAATTTGCCCCTGAAATTATGGGTTTACAAATGTAGGAAAAATAATTTAAGCAAAATTGACATGGCAGTCAGAACAACATCTGTTAAATCATTATCAGAATGCAGGCGTAGAAAAAATCAATGAATAAGGGTTGGGCGCAATAATCTATAGAAGGAGCATATGTAACAGATAAGAAGATAATTATAACCTTCATTGAAGCCAAATTAAATTTGTGAAATAGAAATGTATTTTTCAATGACATTAAAAAAAAATGATATAAAAATATACAAGATCAAAAATTAAATAATTATACTTGGTGAAAATTTATTATATTACATATTGACTCTCTAAATTGCATTTAAATACATATTTACAGAGAAATTAATTGTTATTTGGGTGTTATATAGTTTTTCTGAATTTTATACTAGCCGGAAGTTTACATTTTCAATGTCCTTAGCAACCTATTCATTATTCATTAGTTCACACACTTACTCTTACACCATTTTATCCTATTAATATATATTAAATATAGAAGTTATAAACACTGATCACAATATGCCAATAAAATGGCAAGGATACCAATGTTCTAAAATATATAACAATGAATTGATTTGAAATTCCAATAAGGCAAATAAATGTATTAATTAATCGATTTTCGATTGATTGATTCAAATTTAAGTTAAGAATTAAATTATCTTATATGTTACAGACGCTCCTTCTGTACAGAAGATTATTGCGTCCTAATTAATTATTAAGTTAAAAAGAATTATTTCAACAATACACAAGTCACAAGGGACAGAACATGTGAAAATAGGTAAAATTAAAATTTTTAGTGATTAAAATCACTGGTCTTGCATACACTTACTATAC
The DNA here is from genome assembly GCA_002072015.1 of Radix auricularia. Taxonomy (NCBI): domain Eukaryota; kingdom Metazoa; phylum Mollusca; class Gastropoda; family Lymnaeidae; genus Radix; species Radix auricularia. Next base: position 202,295 of record MUZC01000287.1, on the reverse strand, counting down.
TATATTACAAATTATATATCAATATTCATTATATCAATCTAATCAGTTTAACGTGTTTTTGATTAGTGATGGATTAATTATTAATTGTTGGTGACACATTTCGAATTGCAAACTTTTGTTGTATTATGTGAGACTCTGTGACTGTTTGATGACATTGTCATTGATGACATAAATTGATTAATTATTATTTTAATGATCATTAGTCATTATTCATGTTCTACATTCAATCTCAATATTAATATATCATAAGGTTAGTACTATCGCTATCAGTATCAGAATCATACATGACATAAACATTTTATAACCACTTTACTGATTAGGCATTTAGGGGGTGTCCATAAATGACGTCACTCAATTTTGGCCAATTTTTCACCCCCTCCGCCCCCACTTGTCACATGCTGTCACAAAAAGTTAGACCCCCCTCCAATAATACGTCACAAAGTATTGACACCCCAAACCCTCCCCCCATCAACCTTTTTTCTATTTAAAAATAAGTATGTTTCAAATCACATTTTTGGTTATTTAAGTATTTCTTTAGTGTCTGTCTGCATTATAGTATCGTAACAGAAGTGAAGATATGTAAAACATTAAATAAATTGTAAGCCAGTGGTTCTCAAACTTTTTCGTATTAGTTATTAGTATTAGGTGACCGGCAGGAATTTTTCCATTTCACCAGGTACCGGTGCATTCTTTTCCCATTTTGACATGATTTTCCCCTACCTGACTTAAGCCTAAAGCCTTATAAGATTAATAATGAATTTGGCTTGTTTAATGAAATATTAATTTTTTAAAAATTTGTTTAGTTGCCAAGACATAGCAAAATAGCTAACTAACAATGCAGCGTTAATATTTAAAGACAACTTTGATTTGATTAACCTTCAAGCTTGTGAATGTGACTATTGATATTACAAGGATCATTTCATTGTTGATAGACCTAGAACTAGAATATATAGATAAAGGACAATTCCTCAAATTGATTTCGATCTTATAATAATAGTTTTCCTTCTTAGTATATACACATCAAAGGCATTTGATCTAAGGGGATGTTCCCATAGAGCGCAAAAATGTAAATTTTTTACCTCCTCATATAACATTATGTAACACTAGTGTGAACCCTCCAATGTAAAGAAAATAACAAATTTGCATGTGAAAGCCCCTAAAATTGCTACATTGATATCAAATCTCATGTTTTCTAAAAAATTATTAGGTGTGCGCTTGAAGAGGAATAAGGCGAGTACTGTAAGAACCCCACATTTGTACAGGAAAGTAGGGTGTCATCTTGTGCATCACAAAATACAATGATTCCTGGTAGTTGAAAACTGAAAAATACTATGACATTAATAAAATATACAATATTATTTTAACTTTTTACTCCAAAGCTCACAAGATTTTTTTCTTTCTGGTTTTGCTTTTTTAAAAATATTTTTTGTTTATCATTTCATGTAAATAACACAAGAGTTGTTAACATAATTTCACCAATGGATGAAGTGTATTTAAATTGTTGCATTCTCTTGTGGAGTTTATAAACTAGTGAAAAATACATTGCTACTGCTATCTGACGGTTTAACCGACGTGTAGATGAACAGCGGTAAATTATCTCATTATGGGTAAAAGGGGAACTCTTTGGGGGTAATGCTGAATCATTGTGGGCATAGAAAATTTGCTAGAATTGGCTCCTTTTGGGGTAACAATAATATTAACATAAACTTTTATAACTTTAATCTTTAGATATCCGGTTGAACCAGTCTGTTTAATCGGCCTTCAAAAAACAAACTGTGTTAACATCCTTCGATTATATTTTATTTTAATACATAAAAATTTAACATTGACTATTATTCATCACTGTTAACTTCTTTGTTTATAAAAAAAATATTTAAAAATAATATTTTTAAAATTTGTATTTTTTAAAAATGCCTCAATTGACTGACGGACATCCCGTAAGAAAAAGGGGTAAATTACCTCATCTGGGGTCAAAAGGGAATTCTTGGGGGTAATGCAGACTCATTTGGGACATACAGCATCCACTAAAATCCACTAGATAAAAATATATTACAATACATCATGTGTATGTGAACACTTGGAACATATGCCCACTATTGAACCGTTTCTTTCCAGAAAAACCTTTTTTAAAATTTGACAAAAATGTAGATTTCCTACCTACCTAATATATGAAGATGCCTAAATCCACCCTACTTTCATTTAAATTGGCACGAGTGACAATAATCTTAATCCTCATGACTTTTCTGTATCAAGTATCCTTTCTGTGACATTAAAATTAATTATTTACAGACTGAGCTAAGAAAAGTTGTTTTGTGCTTCCTTGAATTGCGACGTCAAGAATTGCATTCAATAAAGTTAATGAATACTTTGACTTATTTTAAATGGGCACATTTATCATTAAATCTAGAATGGACAGGGGCGTTAGACCAAAAACCTATCAAACAAACATATCGAACTTAAAACGTTTATAATTTTAACAAATAGATCCCCTCCCACAAAAAAAGGATATTCTGTGTCGTTTTGACTTAAAATATCTTCACATAATCCTATTCAGATCATTTTTATACACTTGTCATGCTTCAAAAATTCACCAGTTGCATTTTCAGGGATTCTTCGATTCATTTGGGAAGGACCTTGAGCCTGGGGGCTGGGGGATAACGCACCGATAAACTTGTATATTTTGGGGAAACGGGTTAAAAAATTCGTCGACTCCTGCCGTAAGAGTGCGAAATGGGGTGGCAGTTACATCACAAATGCTTTGTTGTCAACATCAAACAATGCAGGGTAACAATTTCATACATTTTTTTGTGGGTTCTCAAACTTAAGGATTATAATTAGGTTTAATTTTAATTTCTTGATAACTTACACCAACTGGCGCCTGATGGCCTACCGACCGGCACTTTAAGAAGCATTGATGTTTTTGTTATTAAATAAATTGTAAGCCACCAAATATGTAAGCCCAATTTCTATTTAAATTACCCTTTTGATGTGATGTCACATTTGTTCAACCCCCTCCCGCCCCCTCGTCACACATCGTCACAAAAGTGTGACCCCCCTCCCACTCTAGGTGCGTGACGTCATTTATGGATGGCCCCTTACATACAGACTTACATTTAATTTTTTTCTTTAAATTTAATAATTATAAAGAACCAACAATTAACCTATGTGGGGATAAGCATACAATGTTTTAGAACCAGTGCAATCCTAAAGCTATTAAACTAACACTTAAAGACTCTTTATTTTTGATAAACTGAGAACAATGCAGATTTTTATTTTTGTAATTTTGTACAGGCGGACCGCAAGGCTGTACAGGCATACCCCAAGGTCGTACAGGCATAACCCAAGGTCGTACAGGCATACCCCAAGGTCTTAACCCATAGTTGTTAAAATGCCTTCATCACAAGAGCACGCCTATCAAAGTTCTAATCATGAACCAAAGGAATACGGCAAACTGCCAAAGTACAGCCAACAAGTCTACAAGAAACCAGAAAAGGTTGATGACATGTATTGTCTCATGGGAACTGGATTTAATGATACAGTAAGTGGTGCTAACAACTAGATATCATGGTACAGTAAGTGGTGCTAACAACTAGATATCATGGTACAGATATCCAGTGCTAACAACTGGATATCATGGTACAGTAAGTGGTGCTTACAACTAGATATCATGGTACAGTAAGTGGTGCTAACAACTAGATATCATGGTACAGATATCCAGTGCTAACAACTGGATATCATGGTACAGTAGGTGGTGCTAACAACTGGATATCATGGTACAGTAGGTGGTGCTAACAACTGGATATCATGGTACAGTAAGTGGTGCTAACAACTGGATATAATGGTACAGTAAGTGGTGCTAATAACTAGATATCATGGTACAGTAAGAGGTGCTAACAACTAGATATCATGGTACAGATATCCAGTGCTAACAACTAGATATCATGGTACAGATATCCAGTGCTAACAACTAGATATCATGGTACAGTAAGTGGTGCTAACAACTAGATATCATGGTACAGATATCCAGTGCTAACAACTGGATATCATGGTACAGTAAGCGGTGCTAACAACTAGATATCATGGTACAGTAAGTGGTGCTAACAACTGGATATCATGGTACAGTAAGTGGTGCTAACAACTGGATATCATGGTACAGATATCCAGTGCTAACAACTAGATATCATGGTACAGTAAGTGGTGCTAACAACTAGATATCATGGTACAGTAAGCGGTGCTAATAACTAGAATTAATGGTACAGTAAGTGGTGCTAACAACTAGATATCATGGTACAGTAAGCGGTGCTAATAACTAGAATTAATGGTACAGGAAGTTTTAATTACATTATATATTGTTTTGTAGAGATTTTTTCAGTGATACGATTCTCCCACCCCCAATCTTTCACATATTTTCTAAAATTATGGCATCACATATGTCAAATTCCAATAAAATGCAAATTTTTATTTAATTTTATGGAAGTTCTATAGGATCATCAATATTTTTTGTGTATAAACTTGTACCAGAAATAAAATTCTATCTTCATCTGTCATATTATGAGACCAACACCTTTCATAGTATGATACCAACACCTTTCATAGTACGATACCAACACCTTTCATAGTTTGATACCAACACCTTTCATAGTACGATACCAACACTATTCATAGTACTATACCAACACCTTTCATAGTATGAAACCAACACCTTTCATAGTACGATACCAACACCTTTCATAGTACGATACCAACACCTTTCATAGTACGATACCAACACCTTTCTTAGTACTAGACCAACACGTTTCATAGTACAATACCAACAACTTTCATAGTACTAAACCAACACCTTTCATAGTACGATACCAACACCTTTCATATTACGATACCAACACCTTTCATAGTACTAGACCAACACCTTTCATAGTACTAGACCAACACCTTTCATAGTACTAAATCAACACCTTTCATAGTACTAGACCAACACCTTTCATATTACGATACCAACACCTTTCTTAGTACTAGACCAACACCTTTCATAGTACGATACCAACACCTTTCTTAGTACTAGACCAACACCTTTCATAGTACAATACCAACATTTTTCATAGTACTAAACCAACACCTTTCATAGTACGATACCAACACCTTTCATATTACGATACCAACACCTTTCTTAGTACTAGACCAACACCTTTCATAGTACTAGACCAACACCTTTCATAGTACAATACCAACACCTTTCATATTACGATACCAACACCTTTCTTAGTACTAGACCAACACCTTTCATAGTACTAAACCAACACCTTTCATAGTACGATACCAACACCTTTCATATTACGATACCAACACCTTTCATAGTACTAGACCAACACCTTTCATAGTACTAGACCAACACCTTTCATAGTACGATACCAACAACTTTCATAGTACGATACCAACACCTTTCTTAGTACTAGACCAACACCTTTCATGTTACGATACCAACACCTTTCTTAGTACTAGACCAACACCTTTCATAGTACTAGACCAACACCTTTCTTAGTACTAGACCAACACCTTTCATAGTACTAGACCAACACCTTTCATAGTACGATACCAACACCTTTCATAGTACTAGACCAACACCTTTCATAGTACGATACCAACAACTTTCATAGTACTAAACCAACACCTTTCATAGTACGATACCAACACCTTTCATATTACGATACCAACACCTTTCATAGTACTAGACCAACACCTTTCATAGTACTAGACCAACACCTTTCATAGTACTAGACCAACACCTTTCATAGTACGATACCAACACCTTTCATAGTACGATACCAACACCTTTCATAGTACGATACCAACACCTTTCATAGTACTAAACCAACACCTTTCATAGTACGATACCAACACCTTTCTTAGTACTAGACCAACACCTTTCATATTACGATACCAACACCTTTCATAGTACTAGACCAACACCTTTCATAGTACTAGACCAACACCTTTCATAGTACTAGACCAACACTTTTCGTAATACTAGACCAACACCTTTCATAGTATGAGACCAACACCTTTCATAGTACTAGACCAACACGTTTCATAGTACTAGACCAACACCTTTCATAGCAAGAGACCCACACTTTGTTGTTTTTTCCTTTCTCATGAAGATTGCTGTTAGAATTGATATAATCCCATCAAATACAAATATTGAGTTCATATTCAACTACTAATATTTATTTTATAACTTCCTTTTTGTGTAAAATTTTTGAATGCACGTTGAATGTAAAGATAGAAACTAACCCCAACCCTAACTGTAATGTAGAAACTAACCCTAACTGGAATGTAGAAACTAACCCTAACTGGAAGGTAGAAACTAACCCTAACCCAAAGGTAGAAACTAACCCTAACCCTAACTGTAATGTAGAAACTAACCCTAACTGGAATGTAGAAACTAACCCTAACTGGAAGGTAGAAACTAACCCTAACCAGAAGGTAGAAACTAACCCTAACCCTAACTGTAATGTAGAAACTAACCCTAACTGGAATGTAGAAACTAACCCTAACTGGAAGGTAGAAACTAACCCTAACCTGAAGGTAGAAACTAACCCTAACCCTAACTGGAATGTAGAAACTAACCCTAACCCGAAGGTAGAAACTAACCCTAACACGAAGGTAGAAACTAACCCTAACCCTAACCCAAAGGTAGAAACTAACCCTAACCCTAACCCGAAGGTAGAAACTAAATCTTATTTTATTTCCTTTCCAGGATGATATACAAAAAAGAATTCAGAAAGTTCTTGGTCCGCTGTCATTATTTGCTCCATTCAGTTCTGAAGATGGTGAGTTTCATCTGTACCCAGTGGCGTCACTAGGGGGGTGCAGTGGGGGCGGGTCGCCCCGGGTGACACCAACCCTAGTGACGCCTCTGTCTGTACCTTATGAACCTGTAACGTTGCCTAAATTTACTGACTGAATACTCGAATTTTAGAACAGCCTGCTCCATGTATTTATTGTTGATGAATTGGTGTCAGTCTGAGGGAGTTTTGTTATGAGTTGGGAGTGTCAAGCGTGGGCCTGTTTACGGGTTCTCATTGCCGAGCCTTGACCAGGTTAGAAAAATTGCACCCTTGTACCTTAGAAAATTTGGCTGCAACAGTGACCACCACTGACCAACAGTGACCATGGCTGCAACAGTGACCACCAGTGACCATGGTGCAACAGTGACCAACAGTGACCATGGCTGCAACAGTGACCAACAGTGACCACCACTGACCAACAGTGACCATGGCTGCAACAGTGACCAACAGTGACCAACAGTGACCATGGCTGCAACAGTGACCAACAGTGACCATGGTGCAACAGTGACCAACAGTGACCATGGCTGCAACAGTGACCAACAGTGACCATGGCTGCAACAGTGACCAACAGTGACCACCAGTGACCACCAATGACCAACAGTGACCAACAGTGACCAAACTTTGGTTCTTCTGTGTTCAGATTGCAGCAGATGCTTTTTTTTATAATCTGGACAAAAAAAAAGGGTTGAAAATAATTGCGTGACGTACAAAGTTTGTCAGTATTTAAAATTAATAAATTTTAAAAGTTACTACTGCCACCTAGCAGACAATAACATTCAAGTTGCTGGGCCTTACCTCATTCTAATTCACAATACTATGATTTCAGATGATTATAATGATTTCAGATGATTATAATGATTTCAGATGATTATAATGATTTCAGATAACTCTAGAACATAGTAATGAAAATGTCAGTTTGACTCTAGAACATAGTAATGAAAATGTTGGTTTGACTCTAGAACATAGTAATGAAAATGTCGGTTTGACTCTAGAACATAGTAATGAAAATGTTGGTTTGACTCTAGAACATAGTAATGAAAATGTTGGTTTCACTCTAGAACATAGTAATGAAAATGTTGGTTTGACTCTAGAACATAGTAATGAAAATGTTGGTTTGACTCTAGAACGTTGGTTTGACTCTAGAACATAGTAATGAAAATGTTGGTTTGACTCTAGAACATAGTAATGAAAATGTTGGTTTGACTCTAGAACATGGTAATGAAGCAAGTACTTCAACAGTTCTGATTGGCTTATTTTTAATATAATGTTTGAGTGGTTCGACTATTTGAATGACTCATCCTGGCATTAATCTCTTCCACATGATAGTTGTGACTATTAATCTCTTCCACATGATAGTTGTGACTATTAATCTCTTCCACATGATAGTTGTGACTATTAATCTCTTCCTCAGTACCAGTTTTACCTTCTTTAGAACTTGAGAGACCGGTGACACCTGTTGATGTAAGACAAAATCTTTTTTTTTTTCATATTTCGATATTATCATGACTCTTCATATTTAAATACTAGAGGTTGTAGGGATTGTAGGGGTTGTTGGGCTTGTAGGGCTTGTAGGGGTTTTAGGGTTTGTAGGGTTTGTAGGGGTTTTTGGGCTTGTAGGGTTTTTAGGGGTTTTTGAGCTTGTAGGGCTTGTAGGGGTTTGTTGGGCTTGTAGGGGTTTGTAGGGGTTTTAGGGTTTGTAGGGCTTGTAGGGTTTGTAGGGGTTTTTGGGCTTGTAGGGGTTTGTAGGGCTTGTTGGGTTTGTAGGGGTTGTTGGGCTTGTAGGGCTTGTAGGGTTTTTAGGGGTTTTTGGGCTTGTAGGGGTTTGTAGGGGTTTTAGGGTTTGTAGGGCTTGTAGGGTTTGTAGGGGTTTTTGGGCTTGTAGGGTTTTTAGGGGTTTTTGGGCTTGTAGGGCTTGTAGGGGTTTGTAGGGCTTGTTGGGTTTGTAGGGGTTGTTGGGCTTGAAGGGCTTGTTGGGTTTGTAGGGGTTGTTGGGCTTGTAGGGTTTGTCGGGGTTTTAGTGCTTGTTGGGTTTGTTGGGCTTGTAGGGTTTGTAAGGGTTGTTGGGTTTTGTTGGGCTTGTGGGGGTTTTTAGGGCTTGTTGGGCTTGTAGGGGTTTTAGGGTTTGTAGGGGTTTTTAAGGGTTGTAGGGCTTGTACGGTTTTTTAGGGTTTGTAGGGGTTTTGGGGTTTTAGGGTTTGTAGGGGTTGTAGGGGTTGTAGGGTTTTGTAGGGGTTGTAGGGGCCTATGGCACCAACTTTTTTCAAAAGCCCAAGTAACTTGTTTGATAAATATAAAATATTAAACTTCCTAAAATGCACACAAAGTTTTTTATAATTATCAACCGTCAAATCCTCTTTTTACATCGTTCCCTTTTCTGAAATTAAAATATAAGCTCAAACAATGATGTCATATAATATTTTACAGTGAGGAACACCACACGCTCTGTTAATCTCAAAACCAAAATGATATCTTTCTTTTTAACTGCTATGGACTGTTCTACTACGTCCCTCAGCTTTACCTGGGCTTTTATATTATTTATTTAAACTAAAAAATCATTTATGACAACTAATTATTGTAACTAACAGTCCAATTATAATAGGTAAATATTGACTCTAACAGATACTTTTCACAATTGAATATTTCTCTAAGTCTTGCCATTTTGAAAGGAAAATTCTTACAAGAAATTCTTGAAAGACTAAGGAGAATTTTGTCATTTTAGGAGGAAATAAAAATGATGCCATCAACAATGGATAAGATGGCTTCATATGTTCGGAGAAGAATTACACCTCAAGCAGACGTGCCGTACTTATCCACAGAGGATCAAAAGACTCTGGTATGTAGGAATAGTTCATTTACATAACATTTGAATAACTTAAGTAATAGAAGACTGGTATGTCGGAATAGTTCATTTACATAATATTTGAATAACTTAAAAAATAGAATATGAAGATTTGTTGAAAATGCTAAACAGAAGTAAAGGACATGAATGTTGATTTTTTGTCTATAAATTTAAGATTTACTTATATCACATTAGAAACATTAAAAACTGGAGTTTTTCTAATAAGTTACTAGACAAGTAATTTATTGAATCAACCTGACCACTGTCGAAATACACAAACAATGTGTGTAATGAAAACAATGTCCCCAACTAGTCATTCATTGAACCAAACTGTGTGAGAACCACTGTCCCCAACTAGTCATTCATTGAACAAAACTGTGTGAGAACCACTGTCCCCAACTAGTCATTCATTGAATCAAACTGTGTGAGAACCACTGTCCCCAACTGGTCATTCATTGAACCAAACTGTGTGAGAACCACTGTCCCCAACTAGTCAGTCATTGAACCAAACTGGGTGAGAACCACTGTCCCCAACTAGTCAGTCATTGAACCAAACTGTTTAAGAACCACTGTCCCTAACCAGTCATTCATAGAACCAAACTGGGTGAGAACCACTGTCCCCAACCAGTCATTCATTGAACCAAACTTTTTAAGAACCACTGTCCCCAACCAGTCATTCATTGAACCAAACTGTGTGAGAACCACTGTCCCCAACCAGTCATCCATGTAACCAAACTGTGTGAGAACCACTGTCCCCAACCAGTCATCCATGTAACCAAACTGTGTGAGAACCACTGTCCCTAACCAGTCATCCATGGAACCAAACTGTCTCCTTGACTAATTATTGTTAGATAATTTTCTTTTCATATTATTTAATGTTATAAATTTTAATTTTAATTTTTATAATATTTTAATGCTATACATTTTTCATTTTATTTTAAAATAAACGTGTAATTTCTTTTTGTTCTAAGGCTGCCATAATTGTAGGGGAGGTAAATGCCATCTGGCCTGACATCCGACATCAGATTGATGACCCTTTCTTGGTAATTTCATTTTTATAAAGTTTGTATGATTAGGAGGGTTAAAGTTAGAGTTATATAAAGCTTGTATGATTAGAAAGATTAGAGTTATATAAAGCTTGTATGATTAGAAAGGTTAGAGTTCTATCAAGCTTGTATGATTAGAAGGGTTAGAGTTCTATAAAGCTTGTATGATTAGAAGGGTTAGAGTTCTATAAAGCCTGTATGGCTGGTCATCTAATGTTTGATGGCTGGTCATCTAATGTTTGATGGCTGGTCATCTAATGTTTGATGGCCGGTCATCTAATGGTTGATGGCCGGTCATCTAATGGTTGATGGCCGGTCATCTAATGTTTGATGACTGGTCATCTAATGGTTGATGGCTGGTCATCTAATGGTTGATGGCCGGTCATCTAATGGTTGATGGCTGGTCATCTAATAGTTGATGGCCGGTCATCTAATGTTTGATGGCCGGTCATCTAATGTTTGATTGCTGGTCATCTAATGGTTGATGGCCAGTCATCTAATGTTTGATGGCTGGTCATCTAATGGTTGATGGCTGGTCATCTAATGGTTGATGGCCGGTCATCTAATGTTTGATGGCTGGTCATCTAAGGGTTGATGGCTGGTCATCTAATGGTTGATGGCCGGTCATCTAATGTTTGATGGCTGGTCATCTAATAGTTGATGGCTGGTCATCTAATGGTTGATGGCTGGCCATCTAATGGTTGATGGCTGGTCATCTAATGGTTGATGGCTGGTCATCTAATGGGTGATCACTGGTCATCTAATGTTTGATGGCTGGTCATCTAATGTTTGATGGCCGGTCATCTAATGTTTGATGGCCGGTCATCTAATAGTTGATGGCTGGTAATCTAATTGTTGATGGCTGGTAATCTAATGGTTGATGGCTGGTCATCTAATGGTTGATGGCTGGTCATCTAATGTTTGATGGCTGGTCATCTAATGTTTGATGGCTGGTCATCTAATGGTTGATGGCTGGTCATCTAATGGTTGATGGCTGGTCATCTAATGGTTGATGACTGGTCATCTAATGGTTGATGGCCGGTCATCTAATAGTTGATGGCTGGTCATTTAATGGTTGATGGCTGGTCATCTAATGGTTGATGGCTGGTCATCTAATGTTTGATGGCTGGTCATTTAATGGTTGATGGCTGGTCATCTAATGGTTGATGGCTGGTCATTTAATGGTTGATGGCTGGTCATCTAATGGTTGATGGCTGGTCATTTAATGTTTGATGGCTGGTCATCTAATGGTTGATGGCTGGTCATCTAATGTTTGATGGCTGGTCATCTAATGTTTGAAGGCTGGTCATCTAATGTTTGATGGCTGGTCATTTAATGTTTGATAGCTGGTCATCTAATGTTTGATGGCTGGTCATTTAATGGTTGATGGCTGGTCATCTAATGTTTGATGGCCGGTCATCTAATAGTTGATGGCTGGTCATCTAATAGTTGATGGCTGGTCATCTAATAGTTGATGGCCAGTCATCTAATGTTTGATGGCCGGTCATCTATTGGTTGATGGCCAGTCATCTAATGTTTGATGGCTGGTCATCTAATGGTTGATGGCTGGTCATCTAATGGTTAATTTCACTGTCAGAGTGCTGAAGAAAACAAACAGTTAAACAGACGGATTGCTGTCCACATTGTCACAGTCTGCCAGCAGCTCTTCAATCATTACCTTTCTAAAGCTCAAGGTAGGTACAGGTAAGATAAGATAGGTAGGTACAGGTAAGATAAGATAGGTAGGTACAGGTAAGATAAGATAGGTTGGTACAGGTAAGATAAGATAGGTGGGTACAGGTAAGATAAGATAGGTAGGTACAGGTAAGATAAGATAGGTGGGTACAGGTAAGATAAGATAGGTGGGTACAGGTAAGATAAGATAGGTAGGTACAGGTATGATAAGATAGGTGGGTACAGGTAAGATAATATAAATGGGTACCGGTAAGATAAGAAAGGTAGGTACAAGTAAGATAAGAGAGTTGGGAACAGGTAAGATAAGATAGGTAGGTACAGGTAAGATAAGATAGGTGGGTACAAGTAAGATAAGATAGGTAGGTACAAGTAAGATAAGATAGGTAGGTACATATATGATAAGATAGGTAGTAGGTAGTTACAGGTAAGATAAGATATGTGGGTACAGGTAAGATAAGATAGGTAGGTACAAGTAAGATAAGATAGGTAGTTACATGTAAGATAAGATAGGTAGGTACAAATAAGATAAGATAGGTAGTTACAGGTAAGATAAGATAGGTAGGTACAGGTAAGATAAGATAGGTAGGTACAGAACAAGGGTATGTAACAAACAGATAAGATAGGTTATTGAAGGTCAAGTATTTCTGCTTTCTATAAACATCAGCTGTTGTTTTGAGCCTGTAAATAAAACAAGTCCACACTTGTCATTGATGGAGTGAGTATTTAATAATGAAATAACAAATATAAATAAACGTCATAATTGTAATCTCCCTCACCATTATAACCAACCAACTTGTATTACCATCTCCCTCAACATTATAACCAACCAACATGTATTATCACTTAGTTCCCTCACCATTATAACCAACTAACATGTATTATCATTTAGTTTTCTTGTAAATTCTAGTACTGAACAGTCGGGGTGTGTTTAGTGGTCCGGCCAACATGAGTCGACTGAAGACACAGCTAGCATTGGAGACAAGTGAACTGTAAGTGTTATGTCATTAGTGACCTGACATCTGTACGTGACATCTGTACATGACATCTGTAGCATTGGAGACAAGTGAACTGTAAGTTTTATGTCATTAGTGACCTGACATCTGTACGTGACATCTGTACATGACATCTGTACATGACATCTGTAGCCTTGGAGACAAGTGAAATGTAAGTTTTATGTCATTAGTGACCTGACATCTGTACATGACATCTGTACATGACATCTGGGCATGACATCTGAGCATGACATCTGTACATGACATCTGTAGCATTGGAGACTAGTGAACTGTAAGTGTTATGTCATTAGTGACCTGACATCTGTACATGGCATCTGTACATGACATCTGTGCATGACATCTGTAGCATTGGAGACAAGTGAACTGTAAGTGTTATGTCATTAGTGACCTGACATCTCTACATGGTATCTGTACATGACATCTGTACATGACATCGGGGCATGACATCTGTACATGACATCTGTACATGACATTTGTATCATTGGAGACAAGTGAACTGCAAGTTTTATGTCATTAGTGACCTGACATCTGTAGATGAAAAAAAAGTGTGTGTGTCAACATATGTCAACACTTTGACATCAATTATTCTGTGTGTGTCAACATATGTCAACACTTTGACATCAATTAGTCTGTAATGAATATAATGAGAGGTTGATAAACCATATCCATTTTATACGGGTGTTAGTTTTGACACCACGTGTCATCAATTTTTACAGTGCACTAATCTCGTCATATAAAATAACGGCTAGAAATTATAAGAGTAAAATTTAATTTTCAATGTCCAAAATATAGACAGGGTTGATGAAAACCTGGAGTTGGAACAAACTAAGTTCTGGTCATCTCAAATATAAAGACTGACCACATAACTTTGACAGATATTGAGATGGTATTTGAATATGATCATTTAGGCTTGGGACTCGAGTTGTCTTAAAATATATTTATTAAATAAGGTAGGAATGAATATTGAGGGCTCTCATTAAAACCATTGTCCTTTATGGATGTGAGACCTGGATGTGAGACCTGGATGTGAGACCTGGATGTGAGACCTGGATGTGAGACCTGGATGTGAGACCTGGATGTGAGACCTGGATGTAAGACCTGGATGTGAGACCTGGATGTGAGACCTGGATGTGAGACCTGGATGTGAGACCTGGATGTGAGACCTGGATGTGAGACCTGGACATTAACAGCAACCACAAAAAGCAAGCTGCAGGCATTTGAAGATAAGTGGATGAAAAAAATTCTCCAGATCTCCTATTTAGAACACAAGACCAATGATTATGTCTGGGACAAAATAAACTCTAGTGCGGGTCATCAGAAATGGTTATAAGAATAATTAAGAGACGTAAGATGGCATGATACCCTGACAAATATTATCCTACAAGGCACCGTAGAAAGCGCCCAGCGAAGAGGGCGACAACGGAAATCTGGCTTGACAACATAAAGGAATGGACAGGGATGGGATTGTGAGTGAACTTCTGGCCGCCGGTCAAGATTGGCAGCTGTGGAGATGTTATCTGTTGATGTGTCCATGCGCTCCCCCAACGACGGCAACGGTCAAGGGAATGATGATGATGATATTATTGAGATGATATTATATAATAATATAGAATTTTGATTCTGATTAGATTTGGTAAAAATACATTTATTAAACAAAGTAGTAGTGAAACTGAAAATTGTCATTAAAAAAATATATTAAAAAAAACAAAAAGGCAAGTGCAGTTGTTTAAGGATTAAGGGAAAAAATAAATATAGTCTCTATGTTATGTCCTTATCTTCTTATCTTAGATATACAGACGCTCCTTCTATGCAGAAGATAATTGCGTCCACAGACCATGAGAGATGATCTGTTGGCAAGTGATGCAGCGGTCACAGGCCACGGCTATAGGGGTTCCACGCATTACCCCAGCCGCCTAACTATTGTCTAGTTAGGTACCCATTCGGAGCTGGGTGACTCGGGGACTCCTCAGGCCACGAGAACAAATCCTCACCTTCGTGTGGATTCGAACCCGTGACCATCGGTATGACAGTCGAGAGCGCTACCTCTCGACCACCACGTCCCACCACGTCCTTCCATTATCAATTAGCGACACTGGGTCAACTTATCTTATATGTCTGGGACAATTTTAACTTTTAACAGTAATCTTATATTCCTGGGACAATCTTATCTTTTAGCAGTAATCTGATTAAATATTTCCATCTGATATTTGTTTAGACTCAACATCCTAAAGATCCGAAGGTATATCGTCAATGATATAAAAACTTCTAGACTTGGAGTGGATCTTGAAAGTGATGACACTGTCGCTAGGCAACAACAAGAGACCGTCAGATCTACACACAAATTGACCTATCAGGCAATGGTATGTGGCTATTTCGTGTGGCAAAATTTTGTTCTTTCAATGACGCAGCACTATTTTCAGTTTCTTTATTTTATCAAATGTTAAGTGAAGAGTACTTTGTTATTCAGTTATTGTGAGCATGTGACTAAACAGAATTGGACTCAAGACAATTTGTGTAAATAAAACAATAGATTTTAATTACAAGTTAACAAGTACGATGCAAACAGTATGTATTCACCAGCGAGGGCGCTGGCTTTCATAGGCCTGGGGTGACTCTAGCCGTCTGCTATAGTTGACCTCAGCAGTCTACTTCAGTTGACCTCCACGGATCACTGGAGGTGCACTCCAGCCATTGATGTCATAGGGGTCAGGAGAGTGACTGACCACATACCTGTGTTTTACTGCAAGGGAGTTTAGTGATGTGAAGACTACTTGACCGGTGGGCAGTAACATACTGCCACTGGACTGTGAGAGAGTGTAGAGAGAGGTAGCGTAGAGACGGGAGTGACTTGTTCATTGACTTGTTCATTGACTTGTTCTTTGTATTGAGGAAATAAATCTGTTTTGATATCCTTAGAACTAATTGACTTGGACTTGATTGTTTGAAATAACTTAGCCACCACTCGGCTATATTACCAACAATAACTTAGCCACACTTGGCTATATTACCAACAATAACTTAGCCACACTTGGTTATATTAAAAACAATAACTTGGTTATATTTAGACTTACATTTACAAAAACATAATCCTCTCTACTATATTCAAACAAAGCTGTTACTGTTACAATTGATGATGTCTCTGATGGTGATGATTTCTTGTAAATAATTTTAGTTAGAGATGAGCCGGCCAAGGTCAAGGCCACCGCTTCCTGGACTCAACTCTGTGGAGCAAGCAGTAAAAGAGGTGAGTTCTCACCCATTGTTTAATTATCTCCCTTGCTGTACTGTCACGTTGTTTAATTATCTCCCTTGCTGTACTGTCACATTGTTTAATAATCTCCCTTGTCTTACTGTCAAGTTGTTTAATTATATCCCTGACTTTACTGTCAAGTTGTTTAATTATCTCCCTGACTTTACTGTCAAGTTGTTTAATTATCTCCCTTGTCTTACTGTCAAGTTGTTTAATTATCGCCCTGACTTTACTGTCAAGTTGTTTAATTATCTCTCTTGTCTTACTGTCAAGTTGTTTAATTATCTCCCTGACTTTACTGTCCCTCTGTTTGGCCCGTTTAACTATCAGAATGTAACACAACAACAACTTTTGATGTTATCACATGGAGGTCATACTATATAACACATCACATGGAGGTCATACTATATAACACATCACATGGAGGTCATACTATATAACACATCACATCACATGGAGGTCATACTATATAACACATCACATGGAGGTCATACTATATAACACATCACATGGAAGTCATACTATATAACACATCACATGGAGGTCATACTATATAACACATCACATTGAGTTCATACTATATAACACATCACATGGAGGTCATACTATATTAATAATAATAATAATAATAAAATGATGATTTATATAGCGCTGTATCCCAGCAAGGAGCCAGGCTCACAGCGCTTTACATGGAAACAAAAATACATATATAAATAAAAAGAAACATTCATAGCATATTAACTACATATTACACGTCACATTGAGGTCATACTATACTACATGTCACATTGAGGTCATACTATATTACATGTCAAATTAGGACAGAGATCTTGTTCTCATAAATCCATGGCTACATTTAGAGTTTCTCTTACACTAATATAAAGTCTAACGATAACGGCTAAACCCCTAACTATAAATGTCTTTATTTTATAAATCTCACACTAATATAAATTCTAACGGCTAAACCCCTAACTATAAATGTCTCTATTTTATAAATCT
>MUZC01000287.1:151309-163773 GCA_002072015.1 Radix auricularia | reverse complement strand
GTTGTATGTGTTTAACAAGCTAGTTTGGTTTGTTATGTTGTATCAATCTTTGCTTGTTGTATGTGTTTAACAAGCTAGTTTGGTTTGCTATGTTGTATCAATCTTTGCTTGTTGTATGTGTTTAACAAGATAGCTTGGTTTGTTATGTTGTAACAATCTTTGCTTGTTGTATGTGTTTAACAAGCTAGTTTGGTTTGTTATGTTGTATCAATCTTTGCTTGTTGTATGTGCTTAACAAGCTAGTTTGGTTTGTTATGTTGTATCAATCTTTGCTTGTTGTATGTGTTTAACATGCTAGGCTGGTTGGTTATGTTGTATGTGTTTAACAACTTATGCTGGTTGGTTATGTTATCATGTGAGATTGTTACAATAAAAACTACTAGGAGGAAATACATACAACCAATAGTTAAGCTTGGTCAAGAAGAACCAGATTGTAGCATATATCTAGAACCAGATTGTAGCATATATCTAGAACCAGATTGTAGCATATATCTAGAACCAGATCAGATTGTAGCATATATCTAGAACCAGCTTGTAGCATATATCTAGAACCAGCTTGTAGCATATATCTAGAACCAGATTGTAGCCTATATCTAGAACCAGATTGTAGCATATATCTAGAACCAGATTGTAGCATATATCTAGAACCAGATTGTAGCATATATCTAGAACCAGATCAGATTGTAGCATATATCTAGAACCAGATCAGATTGTAGCATATATCTAGAACCAGATTGTAGCATATATCTAGAACCAGATTGTAGCATATATCTAAAACCAGATTGTAGCATATATCTAGAACCAGATTGTAGCATATATCTATATTATATAGAACATTAGAGCCCCCTACGATATCAAAACAAAAAGAGGTTATGAGACTGAAAAAAAAAAAAAATAAATTATTATATAGATGTGAATAAAGATAAATATCCCTACAGATAATATTTGAGAACCATTCATGCCGTCCTCTTTTATCAATCAGGATCCATTAGTCTTAAATGCACCAGATGTTCTAAACATCACTGGAACAAGGACATCATGCACGCTGTCAAGGAAGGTCGTAGACAGAGTCATCAATCCTATTTTTAGAAGCGGCAACGGTCCCCCATGGGGAGATAATGATATGAGGGACTGGGCTAAGACGTAAGACTTTTTTTTTTAGACATTAAAATATTGAAGTATTGAGAGTCTTCAACTGATGGAGCAGTATTTGTTTTGTTTTAAGAATTATGTTTTTATAACTATTTTAGATAGTAAAAAAAGTTTATGTGTTTATTTTATTCAGAGAAACAAAAGATGTAAAAATTTTAATGTCATTCACATACTGTAATTTATTATGTTAATTATTATCTTAAACTTAAATAACGGAGAAACACTTAAAGACATTGAGCCATTGACAATACATTTTCTTTTTTGCTTTTAGACCTACAAATCCACCAAAGAATTTTTTGGGTGAGGATCTCTTTGCTCCCATAGTAAGTAATTTTATTATTGGTAACATTAGTAAGTATATGTAATTTTATTATTGGTAACATTAGTAAGTTTATGTAATTTTATTATTGGTAACATTAGTAAGTATATGTAATTTTATTATTGGTAATGATAGTAAGTATATGTAATTTTATTATTGGTAACATTAGTAAGTATATGTAATTTTATTATTGGTAACATTAGTAGGTATATGTAATTTATTATTGGTAACATTAGTAAGTATATGTAATTTTATTATTGGTAATGATAGTAAGTATATCCAGCATCTTTATTGGTAATGATAGTACATGTATGCAATTTGTTATTTTAAAACAATTTGTCTATAAGATTGTAAAACAAGATAGTGTATGTTAAGTTTTAACAATGAAAGTTTAATTTGTACATTGTAAGGTTCATGTCTACATCACCAGGCACCAGACATGCCCAAAGTTCATGAAACCATCAACAACCCAAGTCAGACAACTCAAATGATTTTGTCTGCTGATGGCATTCCCAGTTATGTTGCCGACAAAACATCTTCAACGTACGCCTCTTGGCTCCACTGGTGGAAGTCAACTGTCACTAGTGATGACTACATGAAATATTTGTCCACTCTGGTCAGTTTCAGACTTTCAATAGTTGATGTCTTAAAAATGAACAAATGTTCACTTCTAACTCTAATCATGAACTAATTCTAACTTCTAATGTAATCGTGAACTAATTCTAACTTCTAACTCTAATCATGAACTAATTCTAACTTCAAATCTAATCATGAACTAATTATAACTTCTAATGTAGTCATGAACTAATTCTAACTTCTAATGTAGTCATGAACTAATTCTAACTTTTAATGTAGTCATGAATTAATTTACTTTTAACTCTAGTCATGAAAAATATTAATAATTTTACTACAGTTTTTGAACCCAAAAATGAATCTATTGTTATAATTATAGAATTTGTTTTATGTAAAATAGATATTAGCAACTTTACAAAATGCAGTTATGTTTTGCTCCGATATACACGTGACCCACATCATGTGATTCTATTACGCAGGATATATGTGTGGCTCCAATATTGAATACATAAACTTCTAATAAGACAATTTAGATGTTTAAGCTTAGATTAAGACTTGACCTTATCCTCACATTGCAATAAGTTATTGATGAGTTCTAATATTTACGAACTGCTGACAATATGAATTAAAATCTACATTATTTTATAGTTATGAGGATTATCAAAACATTAAGTCTAAAAAGAACTGCAGCTATGTTTAAAACCAACTGAAAGTAAAAAAAAATTGTTTCTGCCTTTAGGAGACTGATTACATGGGAGCAGTATTTCATTTCTACGACTCTGAGGACGAGAGTGAGTCGGATGAAGAACAAGTCAACTATAAGATGCGCCGGTCAAAGAAAACTTTGTCCAGTGGCAAAACTAAAGTTTCTCCAGAACAACGGTCAGCGGCTTTATGAAAATATTAATTTAAACAAATAATTAACACATTTTTTTCAATATTATATTAGCAAGGAAAAAGTTTTATCAGTGAAAATTCTGCGTAGGCAGAGTTTAGGATGGCAAATTTTGGTATATAGAGCAGTTCATTAAAGATTAAGGCTGCGGAAATTAACGATTAATTTCTCGATTAATCGGTAAAAAATGTATCTATAAAAATTACTTTAATCGATAGAACAATAATACAACTTATTCGATTGATGAATAAATAAATAACTATTAATAATTAATAACAGTATGCTGTTTTTAAATTTTAAGTACAAACGTCTCCATTGTTAAAAAAAATTTCTAATAATATAAACTTTATAATAAACTGTTTTATAAGGAAAATGAAATAAAAAATTAAACATTGTTTTTACTTCATTATTAATAACAAAAATTTAAATTCATTGACATTTTGTTGAACTACTGAAGTTAGATTTAAATTTTTAAAAAGTAAATTGTCTGTTTTTTGTTACTTCCCTTGAAAATTTCAGTTTGATGACGTTATACATCTTATTTTTTAGCTTTAATCAAAATTATCAATTAATTATTTGGTACTTTTTCAAAAGTTAACGATTAAATTTAAATTAATCGATAACATCCCTATTAAAGATATATTTCAATTTTCCAACACTGACTTTGACTTAAACTCGTTCATCATGAAGTAAAAAAAATCTACATCTGCTTGTAGGCTCTGTTCATGTGAAACATACATAAAATAATGATGAAAGCTTTCTACTATTGGACTAACACTATCCTAGCTTGCCTAGCATACTCGGATTCATACTGTCTAGGCTTGCCTAGCATACTCGTATTCATACTGTCCATGCTTGCCTAGCATACTTTTGTTAATACTGTCCATGCTTGCCTAACTTACTTGTGATAATACTGTCCATGCTTGCCTAGCATACTCATTGTGTTCATACTGTCCATGCTTGCCTAGCATACTCATTGTGTTCATACTGTCCATGCTTGCCTAGCATACTCATATTCATACTGTCCATGCTTGCCTAGCATACTCGTATTCATACTGTCCATGCTTGCCTAGCATACTCGTATTCATACTGTCCATGCTTGCCTAGCATACTCGTATTCATACTGTCCATGCTTGCCTAGCATACTCGTATTCATACTGTCCATGCTTGCCTAGCATACTCATGTTCATACTGTCTAGGCTTGCCTAGCATACTCGTGTTCATACTGTCTAGGCTTGCCTAGCATACTCGTATTCATACTGTCCATGCTTGCCTAACTTACTCGTTGTGTTAATGCTGTCTTTGCTTGCCTAGCATACTTTTGTTAATACTGTCCATGCTTGCCTAGCATGCTTGTGTTAATACTGTCCATGCTTGCCTAGCATACTTTTGTTAATACTGTCCCTGCTTGCCTAGCATACTTTTGTTAATACTATCCATGTTTTCCTAGCATACTTGTATTCATACTGTCTATGCTTGCCTAGCATGCTTGTGTTAATACTGTCCATGCTTTCCTAGCATACTTTTGTTAATACTGTTCATGCTTGCCTAGCTTGCTCATTGTGTTTATACTGTCCATGCTTGCCTAACTTACTCATTGTGTTCATACTGTCCATGCTTGCCTAGCATACTCATTGTGTTCATACTGTCCATGCTTGCCTAGCATACTCGTATTCATACTTTCCATGCTTGCCTAGCATACTCGTATTCATACTGTCCATGCTTGCCTAGCATACTCGTATTCATACTGTCCATGCTTGCCTAGCATACTCGTGTTTATACTGTCTAGGCTTGCCTAGCATACTCGTGTTCATACTGTCTAGGCTTGCCTAGCATACTCGTATTCATACTGTCCATGCTTGCCTAACTTACTCGTTGTGTTAATGCTGTCTTTGCTTGCCTAGCATACTTTTGTTAATACTGTCCATGCTTGCCTAGCATGCTTGTGTTAATACTGTCCATGCTTGCCTAGCATACTTTTGTTAATACTGTCCCTGCTTGCCTAGCATACTTTTGTTAATACTATCCATGTTTTCCTAGCATACTTGTATTCATACTGTCCATGCTTGCCTAGCATGCTTGTGTTAATACTGTCCATGCTTGCCTAGCATACTTTTGTTAATACTGTTAATGCTTGCCTAGCTTGCTCATTGTGTTTATACTGTCCATGCTTGCCTAACTTACTCATTGTGTTCATACTGTCCATGCTTGCCTAGCATACTTGTATTAATACTGTCTATGCTTGCCTAGCATAATTTTGTTAATACTGTCCATGCTTGCCTAACTTACTCATTGTGTTAATACTGTCCATGCTTGCCTAGCATACTCATTGTGTTCAAATGGTCCATACTTGCCTAGCATACTCGTATTCATACTGTCCATGCTTGCCTAGCATACTCATTGTGTTCAAATTGTCCATACTTGCCTAGCATACTCATATTCATACTGTCCATACTTGCCTAGCGTACTCATGTTAATACTGTCCATGCTTGCCTAGCATACTCGTATTCATATTGTCCATGCTTGCCTAGCATACTCGTATTCATACTGTCCATGCTTGCCTAGCATACTTGTTGCTTGAATATTAAATGTACTACCTGAACATTATCAATTATAATTTACAAGGATGTTAAAGACTAAACAAAATATTACAATTCTAATTAACCGTATTTTTTCCCTTATAAGATGCACATTTTTTTCCCCAAAACTAGGAGTGGAAGGTTTGTGTAGGCCCTATCTTATACGACGATAGATAATGTCTGCTTCAGAATCTGTTTTTTTCTCTAGATTTCCCTCCTTTAAAATTGGGTGCGTCTTATATTCCAGAGTTTCTTATAGGGTAAAAAATACAATAATTATAGTAAAAAATTTTTTAATTTACCATAGCTAAAAGAGACTGATAAAAAAAATTGATTTTGTATTGTAAATCATAACAGAATAATTGTTTCCATTCAGAGAAAAACTTAAAAAGTTGGAAGAATTAAAATCAGTCAAGTCTGAGTACAAGCCTGGATTCTGGAATCCCAACTCAGTGTTGATGGGTGGCCTTGGTCAAAATCCTGATTTGATTGGTCAGTTTCTGGTGTTTATTTAAATTTCTTTGACTGGACTGAGATATTTTAAACATATTTTATTTTTAATAACCAAAGAAGTTAATAGCTATTTAAACCTTCAGTCAATTTGTATGATTAACAGTTGAATAGAAATTATTTTTTGTGTTTCTATATATCAATTATTGAAATGATTTTGTGATTCTGTAAATCAAGAATTTAATCCATTTCTTTGAACAGAGGAAGCCATTGAAAGTGGAGCAAAGAATTCTGTAAAAAGTGAAAACTTACTAACGATACCAGACAGAGGAACTCATCACAGGCCATTGTCAGAAAAGAGGTGAGTTGGTATCAGACTAAAGTTTGATATCCACATGATTAATTTCTTGACATTAATGTTTTCTTGATTTGTTTAACAATCTCATATACAGCATCAACTTTTCTGTGAGAAATAATCTTCTCTTTAATAAACAGAATTTATTAGCACAGAAAAAAGTGAATCTAACCCAGATTTTATAAGCAAAATGTTTTAGAAAAGTAAATAATTTATAGAATACAATCTTTAAGTTTAGAATTTGGAATTTAGAAAAAAAAATTTTTTTTAAAAATGCCTTGATTTTTCCAGATAGCACCAATGATAAAAAAAATTAAAAAATTAAATGCATCAAGTAGCAATACACAAAGAAAGTGTTCACTTATAGATAAAATAATAAAATAATTTAAAAATAATGTAACTCTGGTCTATATTTGATAAAAAATATTGTGGCTTTTACAATGTTATTGTGGCTTTTTCAATGTTATTGTGACTTTTTCAATGTTATTGTGGCTTTTTCAATGAATATGTGGCTTTTACAATGTTATTGTGGCTTTTTCAATGTTATTGTGACTTTTACAATGTTATTGTGACTTTTACAATGTTATTGTGACTTTTTCAATGTTATTGTGACTTTTACAATGTTATTGTGACTTTTACAATGTTATTGTGACTTTTACAGTGTTATTGTGACTTTTTCAATGTTATTGTGACTTTTTCAATGTTATTGTGACTTTTACAATGTTATTGTGACTTTTTCAATGTTATTGTGACTTTTACAATGTTATTGTGACTTTTACAATGTTATTGTGACTTTTACAATGTTATTGTGGCTTTTACAATGTTATTGTGACTTTTACAATGTTATTGTGACTTTTACAATGTTATTGTGCTTATTCCATTTAGTAGAGGTTTTTTGGACAGTCTTTCTTGGACTTATGAATTTTAAGAAAATTATTTTTTTTTTTGGTGGCACTTATAAAAGGTATTTTTTAAAAATATTTGAAATTATTTATGATTAAGTTTGCCCTTAAAAAACCTTGTATTGTACCAAGTAAATAATAATGTACAAGTCTGATCCTGTAGGGCAGCCAAGTCATTCAGTTTCTGAATGATAGAATGCAAATAAAATTATAATTCTATAAATAAATTTCTTGGTCTTGGTGAGATTTGTCATAACAAAATATTTGAGAGTGAGTCTCGTTATGAGGCTACTCCATTCGTAAGTTGAATGGCCAAATAACTCTATGTCTCATATACTTGTACATAGTGTACTTCTATATGGGGGGGGGGGGGCGTCTGTAACAAATAAGATACATCTGCATATCTTCTAAAAATCTTTATTCATAAATCCATATAACTTTATGTCTCATATACTTGCAAATCTTCGTCATTTAATTAATGACTAAATGTTTTCAGAAAATTCAGTGTATTGAATAAATTTCAGTCTTTCAACTGATACCCTCTGTCTTTCATGCATCGCTATTCATTGATTGGTCAAACTTCATCCTGACACATGTCATTTTATGACTTCAACACCTTTACACATGTCATTTTATGACTTGAACATCTGTTTGTTGCAGACATCTACATTCCCGTTTATCTAAAGCCAAAGCCGACACGTCAGTGGAAGCAACTTCTGAGGTGATCAAATATTTTGACAATTTATTTCATCAAAAAAGTTGTGCTTTGGTCATTACTTTATTCCGGTATTATAAGTATTGCATTGAAGTATTACAATGATTAAAATCAACTCAGTAATTAAGATCAAATTAATTTACTTTATAATATATAAAGCTCCCAATGCGGCGCGGCAGGGGCGGAGTACGACGACACGGGGCCCCGGGCTGCAATCAAACGGGAGGCCTATCCAGCCAGCGTCCCTTAAAATAAAATGATTGCTAGCAGCTGATATAAGACTGTAAATAAATATTAATAATGAAATAAAACACAAAGAATGAACTGTTTGAAGTGTTCGCCGGTATGTTTTTTGCTACAATTGAGTGTGAAAATAAAAATTTTTTAAAAAATAAAAAACAATCCTCCTCTGGGAATCGATCCTGACTGGAGCCTCCACTCTACCACACGGCCAGCGGAACTTATCAAAATTGGGAAACTTTTAAAATATAAACCATATTTTATAATATGTTGTCTTAGTGAGTCAATCAAATCAAGTTTTTCGATTATTAAGACTATCAGGTCTGAATAGCAATTAGTTTAATAGATAAGATTTATAAATTTATTTAATTTATTATATTTTCAAGGGTTCGTGCAATTATTTGTACATTTTTATTATAAAATATAAAAAGTTTGGGGGCCCCCGAACCATCGGGGACCCCTGGCTATAGCCCTTTTACCCCCCTAAGTAGTGGTCTAAGTAGTAGCGCACTGGACTGCCGAACCGCTGCAAGAACTCGAGTCACGAGTTCAAGCCGTGGTACTGGCAAGGCCCCGGGGCATTGTGCTAACCACACAATCCCCTGCTTGTTAGTGGCAATCCCCTGCTTGTTAGTGACAATACCCTCCTCATTAGTGGCCAATGAAACTTGTGAACACTACTTCACTTGCACCCATATGCCTTCATGGTCTGAAAGGGGTTATTATTATTACCATTATTATAAAGCTCCCAATATTATTATAATATATAAAGCTCTCAATATTATTATAATATATAAAGCTACGAATATCATTATAATGTATAAAGATCCAAATATTATTTGTATTTATATTGTAAAATAAAATAAAAATCACAATATTTCTGATGATATAAAATAATTAGATTTTTTATTTATGTCTTCTAAACAATTGTAGATTAATAACGAAGGTCAACAACAAGCAGACGCTCAAGACCGACTGGAAAATGTCTGGCAGAGGCTACACGTCCCCGACAGTCAGCGACTCGACATGGCCATCAAATACAGCTGCAACGAGTATTTTAACCAGCTGTCAGAAGTTAGTTTGTTTTGACTTGAGTTCATCCAATCTCACTAATTAATAGTTTAGTGGTTCCCAACCTGTCACACATGTGCCATTTTTTAGGGGCATCAAGGGCATCCGAAATATAATTCACGTGAAAGACAAAATGTCGGGCACAACAAGTTCACACATAAAAATTGTCTTCCAAAAAAAGCTTCATGTGTCAAAAATGTTAGAAAGCCCTGTTTTAATATTACTTCAAGTTGCTAGAGAAAAACCATTTCAATAAAAGTTCGAAAAACCATTTCAATAAAAATAGATCAATGTATACTGCAGAAATAATAGAATTTTAGTCCAACAGAAGCAATCAATAGTAATTTATGTCATTTCAATTAATTTATTTAAATTGGTAATACGTCTCTGTGATTTGCTAATGACTTGATTTTGTCTTGAACACAAATTATCTGGCCTCTTATTTATAACACAAATTTGATTTCATTCCAATTCGACTCATCAATCAAAGTACAACAAAAACAACTCGTAAAAACAAAGTTTTTCCGACGTCCTGTTTGACCACAACAGACAGAGAGATATGACGGTGAAGCTAATATAAGGGATTTAAAAATGGATTGAACCAGATGACAATCTTCCATTTTGTTGACAGGCCATCGAAGGTTGGGAGTTTGTGTCAGATCTGATCCTCCAGAGAGAGAAACTTCTGGTCCACTTGGAGGAGTTTGAAAGACATGCTTCAGATCCTAATCGATTTTTCCATAAAGGTGGGATTTTATTGATTTGTTAGTCCATAAAGGTGAGATTTTATTGATTTGTTTGTCCATAAAGGTGGGATTTTATTGATTTTTAGCGCATTTTCGAGAAGTAGAAATGTGCTATTGTATCCGTTTTGTCCGTCTGTCCGTCCGTCCGTCTGTCATCACCCTAGATCTCAGCATCCATAAGTCCTAGACCCATGATGTATATATGTTTTTTGTATGTCCTGACCTGCCATTTGTGCATCAACACTCAGTTACTCGATCCGACCTCTTGTAGTGGCAGTAGAGCTCCTGGAAGTATGAAAGTCCTAGACCCATGATGTATATATGTTTTAGACCCATGATGTATATATGTTTTTTGTATGTCCTGACCTGATTAGCTGATTACAATTTAGAATGTTTCATTTATGAGTCCTATTTCAGTGACCACAAACCACTTGTAGTTAGATTAAAGAGAAAAAAAAAAATTTTAAATGTAAAGAAATGACTTTTAAATAATTTTTTTTCAGGTATATTCATTACACAAGAAAATTCATAAAAATATGTCTAAAATCTAAACACAATTACTGATAACTACATAATGCTGATATCTAACATAAGTACTGATACATAATACGAAAATGCGCTAGCACGTCCTGAGTCCAAAAAGGGACCAGGCTTAACATGATTTTTTCCATAAAGGTGGGATTTTATTGATTTGTTTGTCCATAAAGGTGGGATTTTATTGATTTGTTTGTCCATAAAGGTGGGATTTTTATTGATTTGTTTGTCCATAAAGGTGGGATTTTATTGATTTTTTTCCATAAAGGTGGGATTTTATTGATTTGTTAGTCCATAAAGGTGGGATTTTTATTGATTTGTTTGTCCATAAAGGTGGGATTTTTATTGATTTGTTTGTCCATAAAGGTGGGATTCTATTGATTTGTTTGTCCATCAAGGTGGGATTTTATTGATTTTTTTTTCATAAAGGTGGGATTTTATTCATTTGTTTGTTCTAAAAGGTGGGATTTTATTGATTTGTTTGTCCAAAAACGTTGGATTCAATTGATGTTTTTTAAAAATAAAAGTGGGTTTTTATTAATTTGTTGGGGTTTATATTAATTTAATTTTCCAATATGGCATGTAAACTGCTAACTTCAATTTATAGATTTTTAATATAATGCAACCTTGACCTTGTAAAATTCACTCAACTTTTTTATTCCAGATTCAAAGAAGAGCTCCAACAGACTTAAAGAGTCAAAACAAAGAGCCCATCTTTATAAGGTATTGATACACCTAGCCCTAGAGATTAGCTTGTTAGAAGCCTCATGACAATAGCCCTAGAGATTAGCTTGTTAGAAGCCTCATGACAAGAGCCCTAGAGATTAGCTTGTTAGAAGCCTCATGACAATAGCCCTAGAGATTGGCTTGTTAGCAGCCTCATGACAATAGCCCTAGAGATTAGCTTGTTAGCAGCCTCATGACAATAGCCCTAGAGATTAGCTTGTTAGAAGACTCATGACAATAGCCCTAGAGATTAGCTTGTTAGAAGCCTCATGACAATAGCCCTAGAGATTAGCTTGTTAGAAGCCTCATGACAATAGCCCTAGAGATTAGCTTGTTAGGAGCCTCATGACAATAGCCCTAGAGATTAGCTTGTTAGAATCCTCATGACAATAGCCCTAGAGATTAGCTTGGTAGAAGCCTCATGACAATAGCCCTAGAGATTAGCTTGTTAGAAGACTCATGACAATAGCCCTAGAGATTAGATTGGTAGAAGCCTCATGACAATAGCCCTAGAGATTGGCTTGTTAGGAGCCTCATGACAATAGCCCTAGAGATTGGCTTGTTAGAAGACTCATGACAAGAGCCCTAGAGATTAGCTTGGTAGAAGCCTCATGACAATAGCCCTAGAGATTGGCTTGTTAGAAGGCTCATGACAATAGCCCTAGAGATTAGCTTGGTAGAAGCCTCATGACAATAGCCCTAGAGATTAGCTTGTTAGAAGCCTCATGACAATAGCCCTAGAGATTGGCTTGTTAGAAGCCTCATGACAATAGCCCTAGAGATTAGCTTGTTAGAAGACTCATGACAATAGCCCTAGAGATTAGCTTGTTAGAAGACTCATGACAATAGCCCTAGAGATTAGCTTGTTAGAAGCCTCATGAGGACCCTAGAGATTAGCTTGTAAGAAGCCTCATGACAATAGCCCTAGAGATTAGCTTGTTAGAAGCCTCATGAGGACCCTAGAGATTAGCTTGTTAGAAGCCTCATGACAATAGCCCTAGAGATTAGCTTGTTAGAAGACTCATGACAATAGCCCTAGAGATTAGCTTGTTAGAAGACTCATGAGGAAAAGAGCCCTAAAGATTAGCTTGTTAGAAGACTCATGAGGAAAAGAGCCCTAGAGATTAGCTTGTTAGAAGCCTCATGACAAGAGCCCTAGAGATTAGCTTGTTAGAAGCCTCATGAGGAAAAGATCCCTAGAGATTAG
>MUZC01000287.1:131548-148181 GCA_002072015.1 Radix auricularia | reverse complement strand
AGCCCTAGAGATTAGCTTGTTAGAAGACTCATGAGGAAAAGAGCCCTAAAGATTAGCTTGTTAGAAGACTCATGAGGAAAAGAGCCCTAGAGATTAGCTTGTTAGAAGACTCATGAGGAAAAGAGCCCTAGAGATTAGCTTGTTAGAAGACTCATGAGGAAAAGAGCCCTAAAGATTAGCTTGTTAGAAGACTCATGAGGAAAAGAGCCCTAGAGATTAGCTTGTTAGTTTACTCATGAGGAAAAGAGCCCTAGAGATTAGCTTGTTAGAAGCCTCATGAGGAAAAGAGCCCTAAAGATTAGCTTGTTAGAAGACTCATGAGGAAAAGAGCCCTAGAGATTAGCTTGTTAGAAGACTCATGAGGAAAAGAGCCCTAGAGATTAGCTTGTTAGAACCCTCATGCCCATTGTCAAAGCAAATATTTACACCAAAATTTGTCACTTTAACTTCTCCCTTGAAAATATTTACAATCTTAGTCTTGTTTAATGAAATACCTATGTTATTTATTGACTTGATTCTTTGCATGTAAGATCATGAAATACAAGATGGTAATTTAAGGACCATTATATTGAATTCCAGATCGACTTCAGTAACAAGTCTTTATATCTTATTCACAAATTTAATCATTCTAACAATAATGAAAAATGTACTGTTAAATTTACTGATGATCAATTATCTGACAGGTTGAGTTTATATGTATCAGGTTTATTTTGTTGTCCTATAAGTCAACCTAATTTGTTTTCATTTGCCATATTATAAGATGTTAAGGTAATTAACACTTATGGAATGTTTTTTTTTATTGCACTAATGAAGTCATTGTATAAACCTTTACAATTGTATTTTTATCTTATTATATTAACATATTGTGTTTCTTTAAGAAATATTTGTTTGCTTCAATTTAATTGATGTTTAAATTATCTCAGGGTTGAACTTGAACTCTTACCAAGCAGTTTTAAATATTTTAAAGACAGGTTTTTTTAAAAGAATTTCTGTAAAGAAAAGCTTTCTAATTCTTTTTTCAGAAAATTGATGCTTTGGATAGTGAAATCAAAGAGGAGCTTGATTACATTCACAACAAGTTCCATGATGTCATTACATTTAAGGTCATTCATTTGTAACTTTGTGACATTAAATGTGACATTTAAAGTTAAGTTTAATTAGGTTGATGTTAATACTGATATAAGGAACAGGTTGTGACATTGTCTCTTATCTCAATGAATCCAAGGACATGAACTCTTTTTTCATGTACGCACGAGGCTTATTCAAGATTAGAAAATAAAATCTTCCTTAACATCAGAATTTGTATTTATTTGTTTAGGGTCGACCTTACATCGACAAGATGAAGTGGGACCGAACTGAAATGTTGTACTGGTTGTCAGAGGAAAGGAAGCAAAATGGCCTCAAATATGAGATTTACACAAAGGGAATTCATCAGCCACTGGAGCCATTGCTTTTGAAACCAATTCTTTTGGGAAAAACTTGAGCTGGTTTTAAAATAAAAATGATAAATTCATCATGAAATTAACTTGGTGAAGGAAGAATTGACTTTTTGAATCCAGTTCATGTTAACAAAACTGTGTCTACTTGCTTATTTCGTGGAATTTGTTCATGAATTATATTAAATACAATATTGGCCTGAATTTAGAACAAAGTTGTTTTCATAAAATGTAATCTAAAAAAACAGCGTAGCGTTATTTTCACAGTCTTACATTTTAATTAATAAAGAAACCTGGAATACCACTCTAATCAAGCATTTTTAAAAATACATAGGCTCAGGCTCCAGCATGTTTGACATGCTATGTCGTAAGAGTAAAACTTTCAACTATTGTATCATAAATACAAATTGCCTGTACTTGTATTTGTAGCCTACATTTTCATTTTCTTTTGGTGTTCAAAATTTTTCCTGAAATTATTTAGAAAAATTTGAGATCATGTAATATTTGAGTTGTGCTATATTTGGGCCAGTATGATGATGCTGACATGACTGTTTGAAAGTTGACATAAATCTTGACATAAATCTTGACATCAATAGGAACTAAGAAGAAATACATAAAAATTCAAACATAAAATATATTTACAAGTATTGAAAGCAGACATATTGAGAGCAGACATATTGAGAGCAGACATATTGAGAGCAGACATATTGAAAGCAGACATATTGAGAGCAGACATATTGAGAGCAGACATATTGAAAGCAGACATATTGAGAGCAGACATATTGAAAGCAGACATATTGAGAGCAGACATATTGAAAGCAGACATATTGAAAGCAGACATATTGAGAGCAGACATATTGAGAGCAGACATATTGAGAGCAGACATTGAAAGCAGACATATTGAGAGCAGACATATTGAGAGCAGACATATTGAGAGCAGACATTGAGAGCAGACATTGAAAGCAGACATATTGAAAGCAGACATATTGAGAGCAGACATATTGAGAGCAGACATATTGAGAACAGACATATTGAGAGCAGACATTGAGAGCAGACATATTGAGAGCAGACATATTGAGAGCAGACATATTGAAAGCAGACATATTGAAAGCAGATATTTGTATAATTCAAAAGTCCATTTGGGAATTCTTTATTCTTTGCCAACTGAGATTTAGTGACACCAGATTATCTTATCTTATCTTATCTATTACAGACACTCTTTCTATACAGTTTAGTGAAACCAGATTATCTTATCTTATCTATTACAGACACTCTTTTTATACAGAAGAATACAACATAATGATATTAGAACTTATACCAATTTTTATTTTTATTCATTCAATAAATATTAAATTTTGAGAACATGTTGTAATAACCTACATAATAATAATGTAGTAATGGTCAATGAAACTTGTGAACGCTACTTTACTTGCTCCCATGGACCTTAATGGTCTGTAAGGGATAATTTTTATTTTTTTTTTAAAGTAGAAATAACCAACTTCTTTTGAAGTTTGAAAAACGTTTTTAAAAAATCTCTGATCCAAATGGAATTTCCAATGACATGTCTACTTACAATTCAAATCATTCACAGCGTATCTTCAAGATAATTTATCCTGTAGATATTACAGAAGATTATATCACCCTACACTTATGATAAGTGACTTATCCATTGTTTATATTCTACTCAATATATATCAGACTCAAATATATATCTAAGTGTATTTCTTCTCATGAAATTCAATTTACCATTATGTTTTACATGAAATGGATATAAAAAAATAGATCATGTAATAAAAGAACTCTCACAGACATTCAGGATATTCAAAGTCAAGGATCAGAACTGAAAAGAATTCATTTTAAGGCAATTTATTTTTATTATCTATTATGTATACCATTAAAAAGTTGTATTTTATTTTACAAATATTTCATGGAAGTAATCTTTTATTTAATTCTTGGTTTCAGTTTGTGACAAGTTTTTATTCTTTCTATTCGATCTCAGCACAAATTACATTAAAAAAGAGCAAAGTTAAACTCTAAGAACAATACTATAAGAGCAAAGTTAAACTCAAGAACATTACAATAAGAGCAAAGTTAAACTCAAGAATAAATACAATAAGAGCAAAGTTAAACTGAAAGAACATTACAATAAGAGCAAAGTTAAACTCAAAGAACAATACTATAAGAGCAAAGTTAAACTCAAGAACATTACAATAAGAGCAAAGTTAAACTCAAAGAACATTACAATAAGAGCAAAGTTAAACTCAAAGAACATTACAATAAGAGCAAAGTTAAACTCAAAGAACAATACAGTAAGAGAAAAGTTTACCAACAATTCTCTTACACCAAAAATATAGACACACAATATTTTGTTAGAGCTATTTGCATTAAAATTGTGAAGCAAAAAGACTGTCCTAAATATCCATGTACGTACTACATATTCTACTGACATCACAAAGAGAAATAGATCTACATACTATACACACTGTTTACATTTTAAATCTAAATATCACAACACACTCTTTTACTTTTATGGTCCAATTAAAATTAAAGTGTATATAAGTATAAGTTTGTACAGAATACTAAAATTAGGTTTTAAATTTTTTTTGAAATTTTATGATTAGTTGTAAAGTTTCAGCAACAAGTTTTATGTAAGCTATTTCTTGGTGATTTCTTGATGTATAAATATAAGAAAGTCAGATGAATAATGGAAACAAATAAATAAATCTGTTTGATATATTTTTCAATGTCAATGTGTTTTTAGAAATAATTTGTTTTTCAAGAATTGTGATTCATTTTGTTTAATATACTAGATGTGACCGCGGCGTAACATACGGCACATACTTGCTCATAGATAGTGTTAAGAAAGGGGGAAAGAACTAGGGTTGTTAAGACCACTTGTTTTTGAGGATCGGTTAACAGTGATGGTCAATTTTTTATTCTGTGTTTTTTTTATTGAGGGCTCGTGATTAACCGGTCTAACTAAGAGGACTGGTTAAACCGTTAGTTAAAGTTAGCCAGGTATTTTTTCTTAGTTTTAAAAACCCACGCCTTGCCTCATCGGTAGCGACGTTGTGTTTAACTCTCTTGTGTGTGATGCCAGTCAACTTGCCAATTAAAAAAAAATAAAATTTAAAGCTTACAGAGTAAAGTTATGAAAAAATGGAATTATTTAAAATACCATATTAATTTGAAATTGTAAAATCGCCAGAATTATTAAATTTTGTGTCGCACACGATGATTCCCGCTATCCTTCCTGTTCCAATAGGGTTTAAGCTACACTTCCCTGTACTCCCCTTCCAATGCGTACCAAATACATTTTTAATAAGAAAAAATATCAGTCTGATATTAATGTAATTTTACGTCAAATGCTTTTGACTTGCAGGAAAACTGTCACTAAAAGACTGAACTCAAATTTGAGGACCGATTAATCGCCCAGTATCTTTGCTAAGTCTATCAAATGAATCATGTAATATAAATAGTAAAAGTCATGACCTTGACCGTTGTTCACATCAAACGTACACGATGTGTTAGCTCTTGCACTGTGCCTCAACAACTAAACAAATTAAAATTTTAAAATGTCATTCCTTAGCCATAGGCAAACTAAACAAATAGTGATGACAAGTATATTATTTATATACAGGAATATGGAGGGAGTGATTTGAAGTCACCGTCACTTGCTACCCTACATCTTAACCAAAATACAACAAAAATGAACTCCTGGTTATAAGCTTATTGAGGTTGCAGTTAACCTGTCCTCATTAAACGGGACGGGTCCTGATCTGAGGTCCAGTTAACTGCTAACAACCTTAGAAAGAATGGACACAAACCACAGCATGAAGAAATAAAAACAACATGAGTGAATGCATTAATGGTCTTGAGATATGCCAGATATGTGCAATGCAGTTAGTTACCTTCACACCCCCCCACCCTGCACCACCCTATCTTGCCAACCATAAACTATGATTGACTGACCTTAGCGAGGGTCATTTGTCATGGTTATTTGCACTTATCTTATGCTTGTTCTGGTGAATTATACATATACACATAATGATATGCAAAACAATTAGTTTTCACTTGAAATACTTGAACTCAACTGTGTATATATGGCATGTACATGTATAATATATGTATATGAATTCAACTACTTTGACTTAAAAAACAATATTCTGCTGTTGAGACTGCCTGTAGCAAGTAGAGGCGTGGCGGGGTGAAAGGTCACACTCTGTACCACCTCATTATGTCCCCTTAATCTTTCACAGTAAGTTCCCTTCCTCAAGTCATACAGATAAACAGTTCGATCTTCAGAACCCGAAGCCAGATAATTTCCACAAGGACTAAATGCAATTTGGCACGCAAGAGCATTATTCAAGTGTCCTTGTAAAGATAGAACATTAGTCCTCGAACGTAGATCCCAAAGCTTGATAGGATCTGTTGGGGCGATTGTGGCAACGACGTTATAGGCTGATTGTATTTGACTTGAAAAACAAGAGCCTTCGTTGATAGCAATGCAGTGAGCAGGTCTTGAATGGCAGTCACCGAATTGGTGGGCCAGAACGGATTTATTTAAATCATAAATTTCCAAGTTACGACCCGATGTTGCACACATGACTAAATATGAGAAAAAAGTGTTGACAGCGGCCAGGGCAGTAAAGGAGGAGCTGGCTGTTTGCCAGGTTGCCACAAGTTTATGTCGGTTCCGAAGCTGGTAGCGTTTGACATCATCACGTTCTTCTGTTATAGAGTATTTATATAAGAGAAGCTCTGGCCCATGTGTCATCAGAATGAATTTATCCACGCTGAAAAACTGAGCACTTCTGATGTCTTTAGAGAATGGCTTGTTGTCCACTGGAGCAGGTGAAGATGGTTTCAATCTACGACCAGAACTGTCTGGTTTAAGAGGAGGTTGAGTTCTTGTTACAAACGACTGGCTTTCTTTGAGTGTTCCCTGCACATGAGTTAATTTCATGACAGGCTCCCCACTAGCTTTGTCCCAGACACAGACCACTTTATCATTAGATGCCGTGAGGACATGTGATCCACTGTTACTCCAGAAAACAGAATTCACAGCACCGTTGTGTCCAATGAGAGATAATGAAACTTGCCTGCTGAATGGAGATTTGAGTATCAGACCAGATTTGTTTGACAAGCCACAAGCTAAACCGCTGCCGTCATCAGAAAATCTGAGACAAGACACAGCTGTGGTCTCAATGTCAACTTCAAACGTACTGTAAAGCTCAGTAGGGAGTCCTCTGCTGGTGTCATAGTTATCTTTCAGCATCTTGCTAGCTGAACTTTTCTTGGACAGTTCTGACTTTTTCTTTGCTGACCCTTGAACTCTGTGTGTTTCAGGTTTGAACATTGTTGTTCTTGGTGCCTGAGAGTAACCAGAGGATTTTATCTTGCTCTGAAATGTCAGAGGCTGATTTAAAATATCGATTGGCTTCTTTTTCCTTGAAGTTACGTCTTTTTTTGAAGTAGATTTAGCCAGTAGTTTGGGCAAGAATTCAGATTTTAATGGAGAAATGCTTAACAGAGACATTGTAGGAATTATGTTCAATTCATACGGTTCACCCGCCTCAGAATGATCAAATTTGTTTACACTATTATCACTTAGCGATAAATTAATGACATGAATTTTTTTCTCAAACATTGATCCCAAAACTGCAGTAACCGTCCAAGCATCTCTCTGATGTAAGGCACCATATGATACAGGGCCAATAGTTACAGAAGGGTAAAATGAACTGGTTTTCATAGGAAGTTGTAAATTAATTATGTCTAAGATTTCAAATGTTTTTGAATTAATTTGGAGCAAAGAAGATGATGTAATGATGCACAGAGATGGAGGAAGATCATTCAAGATGTCATTTGCACCTGAATTTTCTAAGATAAAAAAATTTGTTTGTGAAGAGTTACCTTTGGTTTGTGGGAAATACACAAACTCAATGGCCAAAACAGATTCACTGGATTTTATATCTGTAACATTTTCCGCTTTGACTGCATTATTTAAAACTAGATTTCCTTGACTTTTCTTCTTGATGGAAAGTGCTAAGTCTAAACTGGCAAGTTGTCTAAAGTTATTGCCATCAGTAAGATCAAACATTTTGAGACATCCATCAGCTGTTCCAATAGCAAAGTGAGGCATTTTTATGTTCATGCAGAGACTGATTAGAGGTGATGATGAAATAATAGTTGACTGATAAATTAAGACATTTTCCTGGACATCCCAAACACAAAATGATCTGTCGTCTGATATAGATATCAAAGTTGCAGAGTAATGCGGACAAAATTTCATACTTGTTATCATCCCTCGGTGGCCTTCTAGGATACAAGATGTATGCATATCTTTCTGTCCTATTATAAACAGATAAACTTTAAAATCCGATGCTACTGCCAGTAAATCATCAGAATTATTAAAACACATTGCAGTTACTTCTCCTTTATTAGAACAAAGAGTTTTGCCTCCTATTTCTTGTTCACCAGCTGATGAGTATGAGCCCAGTTTCCAAAGATGTATTTTGTCTCTGCAAGAGGATGCCAGATAGTTCGTTGGATTTCTGTTACTGAATGAAAGGGCACAAATTTCTTTCACGTGACCACTTAGTTCGATGGGCTGTGTCTTAGTAGTCGTACATGTTGTCGTCCAAAGACCTAAAATGTTTTTCGTAAGTGGCAATGCTATCCATTCCGTTGTTATACAGGGATCGACTCGACATGGATTAGCGTGCAATGGCAATGATAATGTCTGCGTTGCAAACATTTTTAAAGAATTGTATAAGTTTCCTCAATTATTTAAATAAAAACAACGACATTTAGTCCAACAGACAACAGTCAATAGTGCATACAGAGACCGCCAGCTAAAGAGTAATGGGACGTTGCTAGCCACGCCAGGAAAACAATGTCTTTTTAGAATGGTCTCCCCTTTACTTTACTAAATACCAGTAGGATACATTTTTAAAAACTTTAAACACTTTCATTTGAGTATTGCTAAAACGTGTTGGTAAATTAGGAAAAAATTACAAACTAAGATGCATAAATATAGCTAGTAAAAATTTAATAACTAATTAATAATATTAAAAGATTCTGATGGTTCAAGTTTTAATATACTCTTTTTTTGTGAAAAGCAGTCAATTGTTATCTCAGTAACTTCTGTGTTGAGATAACTTTTACAACCATCGCTAAGGCAGAAAACATGAAATAAATTAATAATTACTTTCTTGAAATAATAAAACGAATGTTATTTTTTACTTCTAAGATTGATAACATCCTTCACCTACATATTTACAATTTGTGTCTCTATATTTCATTAAAAATAAAAAATAAATACTACTTGCAAAAATTCAATGGGATAAAAATTTTGTGCTGTCCTATAAACAGCATTGTAGGCACGGAGATAATAAACATTATTGAATCAATCTCTGCCCTGTTTGTTCTTGTTGCGCTTCCCATGGTTGTGTCTTATCTTGTTCGTTCAGAATGCTGTGACTGTGATAGGTGATGGTGATAGGAATAGAATTATTATGACTGCGTATTAAAAGGTAATCTGTTTAAATCCACTGATGCACTCGCTTGCAAGATGAGTGATTCGAAGAGAAAGCGAGGCACAGCTTGGGGCACAAAGTCGCGTCAAGACAGAGAGAGAGATAGAGATAATCAACATCAAAATTCTTACAGTTGTGGACATGATAATCATAACGAGCAAACAAGTCAGAAAACCCAAAGAACCTCTTATTCCCACCGAGTGAAATCAGCCAATGCCTTAGTGAGTAGTTGGCCCTTTATAAATTTATGATGTAAACTGTTGAAGTAAGGAAAAAATAAATTAAATACAAAATAAACGGAGTGTCTACTGCTACGACAAAGTAACGGCAGACAACCCGCGTGGATGTGGCTGGTGCTTCGACATGTCGTAACGCCAGCAACATCCGCCCGGGTTGTCTGCCATTACGACATGTCGTAAACAATTTTCTGTATTTTCAATTATTATTACTAATAATCAGTGCTATTACTAATACTTAAATACTAAACTATAACTCTCATAATGAAATATCATGATCACTAGATAAGCTTACTAATGAATTTTAAAGGATTTTAAAAAATCTAGATTGAGCCATTAAATGAAAAACAGTTATGAATTTAAAATATTACATTTTGTCAGGAGCTTCGCTAGATCAAGTGATAGTATGGTTGCCTCGGAAATGATATAATACTATCGTTAGCGGGATCGAATCCCGTTGCCGTCATATTTTTTCTTTTAAAATTTCATTTATTATTATTATTATTTTTTTTTAAAATCATAATGAGTATGCTGATAATTTTTGTTATTATTCTGAAAAGCAGATACGTTGAATAAATCTGTTGAAATAAAAATATTTAGATTTTAGACATGTCGTAACGCTAGCAACCGGGTCGTCTGCTGCTACGACAGTCGTAAAAATGTGATATGTGCTTACTTACAGTTACGACTAAAGCTGAATTTAATTATGCTAATACTACTACCGTATATACTCGAGTATAAGCCGACCCGAGTATAAGCCGAGACCCCTAATTTTACCACAAAAAACTGGGAAAAAGTATTGACTCGAGTATAAGCCTAGGGTGGGAAATGCGAAATGCAGCAGCTACTGGTAAATTTAAAAAATAATAGATACCAATAAAATTACATTAAAACACATAATATTTATTTCAAAGAGAAACAGTAAATTAGCTCTATAAGTGGAAAAGAGGGTCAACAAAAACAATATGGTATCAACAATAACTTTAAAAGTACAAAAACCTTAGCTCAAGCAGCGAACAAAGTTAAAACATAAAGAGTTAAAATCCTTCAAAACTGGATTCCTCCTCATCATCTGTATGGCCAAACAGAGCTTCAGCTTTATCTGGTGTGAGGCTATCAGCATAGACATTGTCATCATCACTGAGTTCGCAGTCATCACCATCACTGCTGTCATTCTCATATAAAGGGCTGTCTTCGCTGCCATCCATAGCATTACTAATGCCACATTTCTTGAATCAGCAGGCGATCTAGCAACCAGTGGAGACGGGGCGGGCAGCGGCGGCTTCTAGTATTCTGCTGAGCGGAGGAGGTCTTGGCACGTCAGTCTCCGCTCTCCTCTCGATTACGCCACTGGTTGCTAGACGCCAGTCGGGAGGCGATCTAGCAACCAGTAGAGGCGGGGCGGGCTGCAGTGACTAGATCAGTTTAGGCAGGCGGGCTGCAGTGACTACAGGCTAATATCTGGCTGCAGAGCGGTGGCATTTTCTGGGGTCATTTGTTTTTCACTTGAGTATAAGCCGAGGGGGTGCTTTTTCAGCACAAAAAATGTGCTGAAAAAGTCGGCTTATACTCGAGTATATACGGTATTTATTTTTTAAAATTCTTTTGATTCGTGAGTTGACACTCAGTCGGCATCATCAACGAAAAAGGTGAGGCGTGAGTTTAAAAACTGACTATAAACCATCACTGTAACTTAATTGTTTTCAAGATATTTTTGAAACATTCTCTGAATTGAAGGCATCGCGAAAAAGTGCTGAACGCAAGCGGGGGAGTGAGGCATAGTGCATCGTACCCCGCAGACTTGCTCGTCATAAAAAGTGCAAAGAGAGGGGGGGGGGNAGGTAGAAGGATGAATGGAATGGTTTCCTGTGACAAGTCTGCACACGGAACATTTTATTATTCCACACGAAACGAATTATTTTAGGCCTACATTCTTGCGATTGTGCGCGAATCGTTACTTGAGGATTTTCATTTACGGCTTTAGGCTTTACGGTATACTAAATTTTAATGGATCGGCATCACTTACACAAGTATACTATAGTATAGCAAAATCGGCTGATATATTTATAATCGGTAGACCAATATTATATTAAAATTAAATCTATTTAAATAATTTATTTAAATAAATTTAGATTTTAGAATTAATGCACACACAAATAATGTCGTATTATAATATATATGCGTATACAATATAAAGAAGAGTTTGTTAAGATTTAATTCTTTCCAGGTGTCTAACGCAAAAAGTGACTAAAACTAGTCGTAGCAGAAGTTGTGTATGTCGTAGCACTAGTTTCCTGACTAGCGCTACGACATGTCGTAACGCTAACAACATCCGACCGGTTCGTCTGCTGTTACGACAAATTGTCGTAACGCTAGAACCATCCCACCGGATCGTCTGCTGTTACGACATGTCGTAGCACTAGTTTCCTGACTAGTCGTAACGCTAGCAACATCCGACCGGGTCGTCTGCTGCTACGACAAAATTGTCTTAGCGCTAGCCACATCCCAAAATAAAATTAAAGTACTTATTAATCACAATTGAATTACTGACTTACTTTTTTTTCCTGATACATCTCTATGATATATATTAAATAATGCTTCACAGAGTCAACAGTCTCATAACCATCGGAATGGTTTTGATAATGTCAGAAAAATTGTCCAAGAAGAGGGACGGACTGCACGAAATCTTGTCCAATACAGTGTCCCTGCCTCTGAAAATCAGCTGGCTGAACAAGCAGGAAGTGGCGGTATATGCAAATTATTTTTATATTTTCTTTGATAGCTAATTTTTAAAATAGATTATTTTTTTACTTATTAAAATGCTTGGCATTCTCATGTTTGTTTAAAACCTAAATTAAGATTTTCTATCACCCCATTGTATGAGCCTAAAGACTCTATCAGAGATATTTGATTAAAAGGTTCAAAGTAATTAGCTGGTATATTATTGACTTTTCTGTGCAGTGGCTTCCACTTCCCGCTCATCCAGCCAACAAAAGAGAGCAGGTTCATCGTCCCGTTCTCAAGCTCATCGCACGCCACCCCCAGGTACTCGATTTCGGCACAGGTCCTTATCTGATATGGCAAAGTCCCCAAGATCTGATGTTGGTTCCAAGAAAAATGATCTCCGAGCCCGGTACTGGAAATACATGTTTGATAACTTCCAGAGAGCTGTGGACTCTATCTACCAGACCTGTGAGCAGGACGAGAGTGTTGTTGAATGCAAGGTCAGTGAAGATGCTATCCATTTTGTTGTTACACATATAACATGAACAGCCCATTACATGAACTGACCATCACATGACCCTACCATCACATGACCCTACCTTCACATAACCTGACCCTAACATGACCTAAACATCACATGACCTGACCCTAACATGACCTAACCATCACATGACCTGACCATCACATGACCTGACCATCTCATGACCCTACCATAACATGACCTGACCCTAACATGACCTGACCATCACATGACCCTACCATAACATGACCTGACCCTAACATGACCTGACCATCACATGACCCTACCATCACATGACCCTACCATCTCATGACCCTACCATAACATGACCTGACCCTAACATGACCTGACCATCACATGACCCTACCATCACATGACCTGACCCTAACATTGAACATGACCTGACCATCACATGACCCTACCATCACATGACCCGACCATCACATGACCCTACCATCGCATGACCCTACCATCACATGACCTGACATGAC
Source organism: Radix auricularia (assembly GCA_002072015.1). Lineage (NCBI taxonomy): Eukaryota > Metazoa > Mollusca > Gastropoda > Lymnaeidae > Radix > Radix auricularia. The sequence goes on along the minus strand of MUZC01000287.1, from coordinate 135,236 downwards.
AAAAGATTATATCATCATCATCAGTCCCATGACCGCTGCAGTTTTTTGGGTGGAGCCCATGGATCCATCAACAGACAAAGATCACCACAGTTGCCTACCTTGAGCAGCAGCCATTATTCATTCAATCTCATCCCTGTCCATCCTTCATGTTGTCAAGCCAACTTTTCCGCTGTTGACCTCTTCTCCGTCCCCCAACTTTTCCGCTGTTGACCTCTTCTCCGTCCCCCTTCCACATTACCTTGAAGGATGATTTTTGCTGGGTTGTCATGTATGAGTCTTCTGATATATCGGCCAGCAGATATATCAGCACAGATATCAGGATATCTGCAATAACGATATCAGTAGCATGTAAAAATCTCAATATGTCACTAATATTTCATCCAATGAGACTGTACTGTGACTGACCAGTGGTGTACTGAGACTGACCAGTGGTGTACTGAGACTGACCAGTGGTGTACTGAGACTGACCAGTGGTGTACTGAGACTGACCAGGGGTGTACCGAGACTGACCAGGGGTGTAATGAGACTGACCAGGGGTGTACTGAGACTGACCAGTGGTGTACTGAGACTGACCAGTGGTGTACTGAGACTGACCAGTGGTGTACTGAGACTGACTAGTGGTGTAATGAGACTGACCAGTGGTGTACCAAGACTGACCAGTGGTGTACTGAGACTGACCAGGGATATATTTCATCCAGGAGGTCATCATGATGCTAGAACAAAGCACCAAAGATTTCAAGGCTCTCATTGAGACACTTCACATGATGAAGGCCTATGAAGATTGTGCCAAAGACGGAGACAGACCCTCGGCAATAGCATGGGAAGTGAGGAAAATGTCCCCCAACAAGCACGCGCCGCCTTCCCCAGCAGCTGGGCCACCGCAGTGAGTTGTAATCATTTAACAACAAACAGGAAATAGGTCCATGAGAGACTGAATGTGTTGAATGTCTGGCACCATCCTAACTTGAAACATGTAATAAGTTATGTCTGGCACCATCCTAACTTGAAACATGGAATAAGTTATGTCTGGCACCATCCTAACTTGAAACATGTAATAAGTTATGTCTGGCACCATCCTAACTTGAAACATGGAATAAGTTTCCTTCTCTTAGATTTAAATGAGATTGGGGTGTTTCTAGGGATGTTTCCTGGGATTTTTTGGGATGTTTCTAGGGAGGTTTTTAGGGATGTTTCTAGGGATGTTTACTGGGATTTTTCTTGGGATGTTTCTAGGGATGTTTCTAAGGTTTCCAGCCAAAACCAGCAGATTTGTCATGTTCATATATTGTGCTCAACAAGTTAATCTGAACAATTGTTCATTATTTCCACTGGTTGCCCTACATGGACCACTTATACATCACAAGAGCGTAAGCTTAACAGCTTCCATTTAAGATGCTTGCGCCGCATCCTTGGAATTAAATGGCAAGAAAAAGTGCCTAATAGTGAGGTACTAACGCGTGCCAATACCCAAAGCATGTTCTCAATTCTTAGTGAAAGACGCCTGAGGTGGCTAGGACATGTCAAAAGAATGAGCCCCGGCCGCATCCCGAAGGACCTCCTATATGGTGAACTTGCTTCAGGAAAGAGGAAAACAGGTCGCCCATGCTTGCGATTTAAAGATGTCTGTCAAAGGGACATGAAAGCAGCCAAAATACATACAAGTGACTGGGAGTGTAAGGCAGAAGACCGATCCACGTGGCGCACAGTTGTCAAAGAGGGCGTCATAGTAGCCGAGGAGCGAAGAATGGAGGAGGCTGCAGACAGAAGAGCTAGGAGAAAGGCCAAAACATTTGGAAGCACAGAACTCGTGTGTAAAAACTGTGGCAAAGACTGTCACTCAAGGATAGGACTGCACAGTCACTCGAGAAAATGCAACCCAACCCAACGGTGATGCACCATTGTCTCACGAGACGGAAGGATGCCGGAGTATGCCCTACATGCCATCAATCTTTGCTGAGGACAAAAATAAAATTTCTATAAGATCTCCCTATGACAATTGTATTACTTTTGATGTGTATAACAACTCAATATTTCTATAAGATCTCTAAGGGACAATTGTATTACTTTGATGTGTATATCAACTCAAAATTTCTATTGTACTACTTTCAATGATAATATCCAGGGCTCCAACACATCATGAGAAATCTGGCAACAGTTGGGCGGACAAAGTGAGAGGGGCCAGGGCGATAACATTCTCAAGTGTAAACAAAGGGGCGGGGGAGGTGCATCGATCCGTGGCAAGTGAACAAAGAGATTTGCTCGCTGTCCAGGCTGCAAGTTTACCATTTCCTGTGGAAGGTAAGTTCATTATTGATACTCTACTCTCTATCATTACACAGGTATTCAATGGTGTTTATATTGATGATTATAGACAGTGCTATAGACAGTATTTTGTTTGTTGATATTTGGCTCAGTTATTGAAAGTGTGTTTATAAATTAATTCAAAGTAAAACCTACTTAAGTTTTATATTTATGTCGTCACAGATTCAATAGATGAAGATGGGTGGGAAACGGTTCAAAGAGGTCGATTGCGTGCCAGGCAATCCCCTTGTCAAAAATCCACAGAAAACCTGGCACCTAACACCAAAACGGCCAAACGTAACTTGATGCGCTCCATGAGTGTGCCAGACCAGGCCAAGGTCAACCTCAAAGTGACCAGTCATAAACCAGACAAGCAAGCCAAAAAATCCTTGAGAGCTGTTTCTGAGAGACACCTCCCAGCATCCAACGGGGCAGTTCATGAACGAGCGTGCAGTAAAGACAGTGAGAAAGAAAACATTCCCGTCAAGAAGGAGAGCTGCGAGAGTTTGTCCTCCGTCACAAACACAGCCTCAGAGTCATCCACCACGTTGACGTATAGCAGCTCTGTCACTCCTGCCAAGTCCATGGCACTGACGCATGCACTGTCATCTGACAAAGTCATGGCACTGACGCATGCACTGTCATCTGACAAAGTCATGGCACTGACGCATGCACTGTCATCTGACAAAGTCATGGCACTGACACATGCATTGTCATCTGACAAAGTCTTCAAAGATACTTTAGATTTAGACTTAGAAAACGTCAGCATTGTAAGATTATTTTTACCATTTTTAGTCATTTTAAGATTATTGTTTAATTTTAATCTTCTACTTTTCTAGTTAAATATTTTATTTTACCTTCTTTGACCTAAATTTCATTCATTGTCCTTGACCTGACTAAAATCATGACTTTTCAGTTTATTATAATTATTACTGTATACCTTTACTGTATACCTTTACTGTATACCTTTACTGTATACTATTACTGTAGATTTTAAAAGTCCTTTTCAAACATGTTTTGCTTTAAGATCATCAATTTTACTTTCAACTGGAAAATCTATCCAATCAACAATCTTCGGTTAGATTTAGTTTTACCTTAGTCCAATCTGCTGAGACCTCTCCTGGGACTCAATAATATCCTCCTAGCTAAATATAGAATTTTTAACAAAATTTATTTCCAACGCAAACTTGTTGCAGGATATTGACCTAGTTTTAGATGAGGAGTTTCAACTGAGCAGCGAACTAGAGAAGGCACAAGAGTCAGCGTTGGCCTATGCCGTGCAAGAAGAAGAAAACTGGCTCAAAGAATTGGCAAGGGAACAGAGCTCGCAGGTCGAGGTCGACTTGGAGGAGAACAGTGATTTGGGGGTGAGTGGTCAGCTGTGGGG
>MUZC01000287.1:89023-111537 GCA_002072015.1 Radix auricularia | reverse complement strand
CACTGTGACATACCTTACTGTGACATACCTCACTGTGACATACCTTACTGTGACATACCTCACTGTGACATACCTTACTGTGACATACCTCACTGTGACATACCTCACTGTGACATACCTCACTACCCTGACTTAATTTATCTTAAGGTATTTGACTTTATATATAACCAATAGCCACCGTGTCACATGCTGTATTGTCCACCATGTCACATGCTGTATTGTCCACCGTGTCACATGCTGTATTGTCCACCGTGTCACATGCTGTATTGTCCACCGTGTCACATGCTGTATTGTCCACCGTGACACATGATGTATTGTCCACTGTGTCACACGATGTATTGTCCACCTTGTCACATGATGTATTGTCCACCATGTCACATGATGTATTGTCCACCGTGTCACATGCTGCATTGTCCACCGTGTCACATGATGTATTGTCCACCGTGACACATGATGTATTGTCCACCGTGACACATGATGTATTGTCCACCGTGACACATGATGTATTGTCCACCGTGTCACACGATGTATTGTCCACCTTGTCACATGCTGTATTGTCCACCGTGACACATGCTGTATTGTCCACTGTGACACATGATGTATTGTCCACCGTGTCACACGATGTATTGTCCACCTTGTCACATGATGTATTGTCCACCATGACACATGATGTATTGTCCACCGTGACACATGATGTATTGTCCACCGTGTCACACGATGTATTGTCCACCTTGTCACATGATGTATTTTCCACCATGACACATGATGTATTGTCCACCATGTCACATGATGTATTGTCCATCGTGTCACATGATGTATTGTCCACCGTGTCACATTATGTATTGTCCACTGCCTAACATGATGTCATGTATTCTTTGTCTAGGAAATGTTCAACCTCAAGCACATTGTTGACGCCCCTGATAACAGCAACCATCCCAAGATTGTCACAGAGAAAGAAAGACAAAAATCCTTAAAGAAACGCTGCAAAAAATTGAGGCAGCGAATGGTGACCAGGTACGGAGTTTGGTTAGATATCTGTCTACCTGTGTTACTGTCTGTCTACCTGTGTTACTGTCTGTCTACCTGTGTTACTGTCTGTCCTGTCTACCTGTGTTACTGTCTGTCTACCTGTGTTACTGTCTGTCTACCTGTGTTACTGTCTGTCTACCTGTGTTACTGTCTGTCTATTTGTTGATGCCTTGATGTTGGTCAATCAAGACTTAGTCAGCCTTTAATGGTCTGTAATGAGTCAATCTATATTTAGTCAACCTTTAATCTCAACTGTTTGATAGAAATGTCTTACAATAAATGTTTGTTTGATAGAAATGTCTTACAATAAATGTTTGTTTGATAAATGTCTTACAATAAATGTTTGTTTGATAGAAATGTCTTACAATAAATGTTTGTTTGATAGAAATGTCTTACAATAAATGTTTGTTTATTTGTTGACCAGAGGTCTGGAGTATGAAAACTCTTTGGCAAATAAACAACAGTTGGCTGATTCAGAACATAAAGCTAAGTACGTCTTGTTATAAGTGATATAAAGCTAAGTACGTCTTGTTATAAGTGATATAAAGCTAAGTACGTCTTGTTATAAGTGATATAAAGCTAAGTACGTATGTTATAAATTATATAAAGCCAAGTACGTATGTTATAAGTGATATAAAGCTAAGTACGTATGTTATAAGTGATATAAAGCTAAGTACGTATGTTATAAGTGATATAAAGCTAAGTACGTCTTGTTATAAGTGATATAAAGCTAAGTTCGTCTTGTTATAAGTGATATAAAGCTAAGTACGTCTTGTTATAAATGATATAAAGCTAAGTACGTATTGTTTTAAGTGATATAAAGCTAAGTACGTATGTTATAAATTATATAAAGCTAAGTACGTATGTTATAAGTGATATAAAGCTAAGTACGTATGTTATAAGTGATATAAAGCTAAGTACGTCTTGTTATAAGTGATATAAAGCTAAGTACGTATGTTATAAATTATATAAAGCTAAGTATGTATTGTTATAAGTGATATAAAGCTAAGTACGTATTGTTATAAATTATATAAAGCCAAGTACGTATTGTTTTAAATTATATAAAACTAAGTACGTAATGTTATAAATGATATAAAGCTAAGTATGTATTGTTATAAATGATGTAAAACTAACTACGTAATGTTATAAATGATATAAAACTAAGTAAGTAATGTTATAAAGGATATAAAGCTAAGTATGTATTGTTATAAAAAGGGGTCTACCGATATGCATTATTACCGATACAGATATTATCGATTTTTGTTTTTATCGATGTGAGTGCCAGTATGAGTTTTTAATAGGAAAAAAAAACCAGTGGTGATATTTGATGATTTTACAGTATGGCATCCAAACTCTAGAGGGGCGCAGTGGTCTAAGTAGTAGCCCGCTGGACTACTGAACCACTGCAAGAACTCGTGTGGCAAGTTTGAGCCGTGGTACTGGCAAGGCCGCCGGGCACTGTACTAACCACATATTGCTCAGCTCGTTAGTGGTCTATGAAACTTGTGAACGCTACTTCACTAACCCCAATAGACCTTCATGGTCTGTAAGGGATCCACACAAAAATCCAAACTCTAAGCATGCTAACAATCCTGACCCTAAAACTAACTTCTGTATTGGGTATAAAAAAACTAACTTCTGTATTGGGTATCAAAAAAACTAACTTCTGTATTGGGTATCAAAAAAACTAACTTCTGTATTGGGTATAAAAAAAACTAACTTCTGTATTGGGTATCAAAAAACTAACTTCTGTATTGGGCATCAAAAAAACTAACTTCTGTATTGGGTATAAAAAAACTAACTTCTGTATTGGGTATCAAAAAAACTAACTTCTGTATTGGGTATAAAAAAAACTAACTTCTGTATTGGGTATCAAAAAAACTAACTTCTGTATTGGGCATCAAAAAAACTAACTTCTGTATTGGGCATCAAAAAAACTAACTTCTGTATTGGGCATAAAAAAAACTAACTTCTGTATTGGGCATCAAAAAAACTAACTTCTGTATTGGGCATCAAAAAAACTAACTTCTGTATTTGGCATCAAAAAAACTAACTTCTGTATTGGCTATCAAAAAAACTAACTTCTGTATTGGGCATCAAAAAAACTAACTTCTGTATTGGGCATCAAAATCCTCAAATTTGAGGCAACATTAGTTAAATTAGGTTTACCTGTCCGTAAAAACAAGCTGTCTTAACAACCTTAGTATAAAATATTAATCTCGATTTTCCTTGGAGTAATGGACATATAATTTTACAGAGTTTAAATTAAATTGATAAATTTATTTTTTCTGCATATTTTGGTCCAACATCAGTTTTTATGAAATATGGGGGGCGTCAATATGGGCACCTATTCATGCTACCAATACCAATATTGCTGATACCTTGTTATCGGTGCCAATATATCAGTAGACCCTAAGTTATAAATGATAAAAAGCTAAGTACATATTCTTATAAATGATATAAAGCTAAATACATATTGTTATAAAGGATATAAAGTGAAGTATGTATTGTTATAAAAGATATAAAGTGAAGTATGTATTGTTATAAAAGATATAAAGTGAATATAAAGTGAAGTATGTATTGTTATAAAAGATATAAAGTGAAGTATGTATTGTTATAAAAGATATAAAGTGAAGTATGTATTGTTAAAAATGATTCAGAGCATAAAGCTAAGTACATTTTTTATAACTGATACAAACGCAACAAAAGGAATTTCAATCAAAACTTACAACAAAACAAAATTAACGGCATATGTTTCAAGGGATTCTTATCCATTTTATTTTCATACAGTCAAAATTCTATGCACCAGCAAAGAGCAATTAACTAACTAACTGTTTTCTTGAACTAGAGCTGAATAAATTCTTGACTTGACTTGACATGTTTGATGAGTTGATTGTCTTGATTCAGACTTCACAAACTGATCTTTGACTTGACTTGACTTGACTTGATGAGTTGATTGTCTTGATTCAGACTTCACAAACTGATCTTTGACTTGACTTGATGAGTTGATTGTCTTGATTCAGACTTCACAAACTGATCTTTGACTTGACTTGACTTGATGAGTTGATTGTCTTGATTCAGACTTCACAAACTGATCTTTGACTTGACTTGACTTGATGAGTTGATTGTCTTGATTCAGACTTCACAAACTGATCTTTGACTTGACTTGACTTGACTTGATGAGTTGATTGTCTTGATTCAGACTTCACAAACTGATCAAAGATATGAACAAGTACCTACAGTGCCAAGACTCGGGACCTTGGCCACAGAACAAGGTCTCGGCCTTAGATCGGGCTCTAGGAGAAACTGGGCGCATCCTGGACAAGAAGGTAGGCTCAAGCTTAACATTCTTTTCAATGACTTTTGTTTCAATAACATTGGTGTTATTTAATAGTTATTGAGTGATTGTCTAAAGACAACGATAATATATTTGCATAGTTAATGAGTGATTGTCTAAAGACAACCATTATATTTTTGTATAGTTATTGAGTGATTGTCCAAAGACAGCGATAATATATTTGCATAGTTAATGAGTGATTGTCTAAAGACAACCATTATATATTTGTATAGTTATTGAGTGATTGTCTAAAGACAACCATTTTATTTTTGTATAATTATTGAGTGATTGTCCAAAAATGCCATTATATATTTGTATAGTTATTGAGTGATTGTCCAAAGACAGCGATTATATATTTGTATAGTTAATGAGTGATTGTCCAAAAACAGCCATTATATATTTGTATAGTTATTGAATGATTGTCCAAAGACAGCGATAATATATTTGCATAGTTAATGAGTGATTGTCCAAAAACAGCCATTATATAATTGTATAGTTATTGAGTGATTGTCCAAAGACAGCGATTATATATTTGTATAGTTAATGAGTGATTGTCCAAAAACAGCCATTATATATTTGTATAGCTATTTAATTGTAACATGTTGTGATCTTTAGTTTCCAATATACAAAGTCATCAATGTTAATATAGTGTTTTATTTTAAATCAATGCCACCACAAACATTGATGATGTCATTGCCTTGTTTTACATCAATGCCACCACAAACATTGATGATGTCATTGCCTTGTTTTACATCAATGCCACAACAAACATTGATGCCTTGATGTCATTGCCTTGTTTGCAGATTAATGCTACCACAAACATTGATGATGTCATTACCTTGTTTACACATCAATTTCACCACAAACATTGATGATGTCATTGTCTTGTTTACACATCAATTTCACCACAAACATTGATGATGTCATTGTCTTGTTTACGCATCTATTTCACCACAAACATTGATGATGTCATTGCCTTGTTTACACATCCATTTCACCACAAACATTGATGATGTCATTGCTTTGTTTACACTTTAAAGCCACCACAAACATTGATGATGTCATTACCTTGTTCATCCACAGTGCTCTAATGACCAAACCAGCTTCAAAGTGCTGGGTGGCTTCAGTTCTCTCAGTAAAATTTTGTCAACAATTGAAACTGCTTCTGGTTTGCCTTGTGTCATACCACCAAAGTAAGGACAAGTTACTTTTGATAACATTATTACATATTTTGTGACAAATAACTGGAGTGACATTAGCCATGGGAAGCTCAGATTTTTTAATAAAATTTTTTATTTCATATTGCATGGCTTACAATGAATTGGTCAACGTATAACTTTAAAGAAAATGTTTTATAAAACAAGTAATTAAAACTCAAAAGAATATTGAAACGCAATTTCAAACACACACACAAAAATCTGATTTGTTTTTTTTTTCAAGGGAAATCATTCTAGTTTACATTAATTTAAAGTCATTTCAAATCAATAATTCTGAATTAAACAAATCAGTTGCTATCTACAAATTGCTTCTAAAATTATTGGAGTCGAAGGAAAGAGATTTTTGAAAAAATTCCAACTCCATCATTGTTATAAATATTAGCTGTTGTTTGGCGTTTGTTTCAACCTGCTTATATTTATGTGCAGATCCTTTGGTTCAAAGCTCTACCAGCAAAAAAAAACAACAACCAAAGATAATTGTAATGAAATAGTTGGTTACAATGGTTATGTAGAATGGTTTGTTGATCAGACATGTGGTCAGTGGTCAGTTAGGTAACAAGGTTTAGTAAGATGGTTTGTTGATCAGACAGGTGGTCAGTGGTCAGTTAACCAGTGTATCTTTCTGTTGCCTCCATTTAGGTCGTTGACCCACACCACCGATGTCTTCAGACTTGCCTGTAAAAATAACTTTGACAACTGCCATTACTTGCTGTTTAGTAACAAGATAGGTGCCTTGGTGGACCACCTCATATACAGACTGAACGTAAGCATGCCATACAACTGTCCTTATTGGTGGACCACCTCATATACAGACTGAACGTAAGCATGCCATTAGGCCTGTCAACGGGTACCCGTTGCAGAGCAATTATCAGATAGTAAAATGGCGCCTGGTTTACTCGTGAAAATGTTTCTGTAATATCTTCTTTACCAGTGTTTAAACTGTGGCTCTTATGTGTTTAAATTTCGGCTCGCGAATAATTTATTAAATAAAACATTTGGTTTCAAATATAAACTGTGAAATACATTTAACATGAACACTCTTAAAAAAAAATAACTGTTAAACGGAAATGAAACACGGTCCTGACAAACTACAAAGTATTTTGATACACTTTTTTTCCGATGAACATGAAACAAAAATCATTTAAAACAAAATGGTTTTTGTTCTTTGAACTGTTCCAGTAAGGAAAATAGAACACAACGCCGATAACTACTATTAACTAGGAAGGGCTAGAAGTGATCTTGGCTTCGGCTTCGACATACGCCTTCTCATCTTTGTTACCCATTGAGCGAGCCAATATTGTTTATCTAATCCCCCCCCCCCCACACTCACTCGTGTGTAGACTCCTATCCCCACCATACTTTAAAAAAAAGAATTTCAATCGTTGAATGATTTTCACTATAATAACAAAAATAAATGGTGGAGGTGGGTCCATCCACTCAGTATGACACAAAATAGGACACAAGAGAGATAACTAGGAAGGGCTAGAAATGATCTTGGCTTCGACTTTGAAATACGCCGCTCATCTTTGTTACCATTTGAGACGCACCAATTTCTTTTATTTAACTCCCCCCCCCCCACTAACATATACCTCCAATCCTATCCCCACCATACTTTAAAACACCTGCTATGTTCTGGGGTTTTTTGTGTTTTTAAAAAACAAAAACCATTTTTCAAGCATTGAACAATCTTCTAGAATTCCTGAAAAGTTTAGTTGATTAAAACAGTTGTCAGCTACAGCTATGAACTAGAAATAACCCGCCATGTCATCATACGATTAGCACACCCCCTCCGCTCAAAATCACCTTAGCACCCCTCTGCTCATTGTTTTTACACCACTGTACTACAGCAACCAACACCCCCATTCAACCTTAAAAGAAGAGGAGACATAATTATTGGTACATGGAATGTAAGAACCTTACATGCGACAGGGAAAGTGAAAGAACTGACCCACGAAATGGAACGATACCAATGGAATGTCATCGGACTGTGTGAGACCCGATGGAAAAGCTTTGGTGAACTCTCAACAGAAGATGGACAGAAAATCTACTTCAGCGGCAGGGAGGACAGACATGAACTTGGAGTTGGATTCCTCATCCATAAAAATACAACAAACTCAGTCATAGGTTGTCGTCCTGTCTCCAACCGCATCATTAACATTTGCTTGAAAGCCACACCCTTTAATATCAATATACAGATATATGCTCCTACATCCAGCCATGATGATAGTGAAATAGAGGCCTTCTATGACTGAGTACAGGACATCGTGGATCAAACACCAAAGAAAGACATTATCGTCGTCCAAGGTGACTGGAATGCGAAGATTGGAGTAGATGTATGTACCAACTGGGCAGATACTTGCGGACGCTCATGCAATGACCTGACCAACGATAGAGGGCTTCGACTCCTCGAATTTGCACGATACAACAACCTCCTTCTAGCTAACACAATTGGTCACCATAAAAAATCCAGAAGATGGACTTGGCACAGCCCAGACGGGGAACATAGTAACCAGATAGATTACGTATTGGTCAAAAGATGATTCAAATCATGCATTAAAGCAACTAACACTAGAAGATTCCCTGGAGCGGATATCGGCAGCGACCATAATCTGGTGCTGATGACTTTCCATCTCCACCTGAAAAAAATAGCAAAACAAAGCAATTCACGATTACGCTTTGACCTTGAAAAACTGAAAGATCCAGAAATTGCAGAGGTGTTCAGGGCAAAAATTGGAGGGAAACTTGCTCCACTGACCGCACTTTGTGAGTCAGAAAAGGATATGGACATAGATCTAATCACTGATACCTTCAATACCACAATAATTGAGACAGCAAAAGATATACTTGGCAAAAAACATGCCATAAAAAAACCATGGGTCTCCACGTATATTCTAGAGCTATGCGATGAAAGAAGAAAACTTAAGAACGTAAAGAATACTGCAGAAGGAGCAACCAAATACAGAGCAATCAATAAAAAGATCAGGAAAGAAATGAATAAAGCAAAAACAAACTGGATAGAACAACAATGCTCAGACATCGATGAAAATCTACTAAGGAACAACTCAAAAAAGGCTTACAAGATTGTCAAAGATCTGACATCCACCAAGCAAGGTCGCATCTCAACAATACAAGATAAATCTGCAAAATGTATTACAGAAGAACAAGAAATTATCAAAAGATGGACCGAATACTGTTCTGAGCTGTACAATGAAGACTCAAAGGGCGATGAATCAGTGCTCAATTGCCCAACGTCAACTAACATACACATGCATTACATTCTCCGTGATGAGGTGGAGCTGGCTGTGTGAAAGCTGAAAAAGGGGAAATCGGCTGGAGCAGACAACATCCCAGGTGAACTGATTCAGGCAGGAGGTGACCCAGTAATAAACATTCTAACCAACATGTGCAACAAGATCTGGCAGACAGGAGAATGGCCAACACCCTGGACTCAATCGCTGGTTATAATGCTCCCAAAGAAGGGTAATCTACAGATGTGTCAGAACTACCGTACAATTAGCCTGATTAGTCACCCCAGTAAAGTCATGTTTGTGGTGAAAAGATGTGTAGTATAAGTTTTGTCTAGGGTATTATTTGTATTTATACTTTCACACTCACAAGGACGTACATTAGTGATCTCCACAAAAGAACCATTGTATAATATCAATGATTAACATTTAATATACACTATATACAATGGCAATATTTCAATATTCATTAATAAAGGTGCCCCTAAGATTAAGCTATTTAAAGTCTTATGGCTCGCTAATTATCATCATTACAGCTTGCCTTATGCCAAAGTTTCTATATTTTGAATACTTATATTGTGTTCCGGAGTCCCTGATCACTGGCGTAGCTTGTATGTTAGCTGAGTTGGTGTGCTGCGTGACTTGACCTCCTTTCGTCTCCCTGCGCCGTGTAAGTGACGTCAGCTTCCGGTGTTGAGCTCCTCTCACTCGTGTTGACAATATGACGTAGCAGTCAGCTGGCTCGACTAAGCTTGTGTAAACAAGTTGGTTGCTGTATTATTTGACCTAGATAGATCGTACACGGTAGAGGGGTTCTCACTTCTCTCCACGTGTGTTGTTGATAAGATTTCCAGCACATACGGTCACACAGCGATAGTGTGGTATGGCCGGCATCAGCTATTACGGTATAACGTGATGAGCTGGGTAGAAAAAGAGCACAGGGCTCTGTGGCGAATGGTGCGTGTCTCCGGCCTACTGTACGGAGGTTCAATCCTACAGTTAGGGCAGATAGTAGCACTTGTTGATCTGCTATCGACCTTAGCTGGCACGGACACAAGGTGTACTTGGCTGTCGCGTGGCAAGGGTAGCGATCCTTTATCGGCAATAGTACCGGTGGAGGGGGGACGGCTGTCCGACTACCTCACCGTGGCGTACTTCTACTGGTTGGCAGCTCCCTGGAATTCAGGCGTAGCAGGAACCAGGCTATGAAATAGAAACAAAACTCTGGGAGTTTTCTATCGCATAGACTTATACATGGTCCTCCTTCCAACGACAAGCCGTTCAGAGCAAGACGCCAGAAGGGGATAACAATTTGACATAATAATATGAATTAATGGTTTATTCTTACTACCACGGCTGTAGGCCTATTTGGCGAACACCTTACACGTGGGTTCAGCAATTAATAAAACAATTTGATTTATTTAATACATAATTTAATATCCACACACGCTGCTCCATCTATTTGGTGGAGATCGCGTGTGCGGGCACATATTATTTAAGCAAACATCATATATCTAAGAATATCACACAGGTCCCAACACGGTAAATCTATCCCGTGGGGTACTAAATCCATGTCAATCGAACAAAATAAAGTATCAATCTGCTATGAAAAATACATATAATTATAAATGTACATCATTATAATAAGATTTGAGTTCACCCTTACTAGACTGGTAGATTGCCGGCTTTTCTCCTACAGTGATATGATCCTGTGGGGCGCTACTGTTCGATGTTTCGCCTTGTACAGTTTGGCAGTGAAAGAATGAACCTTGCGTTTTCTCTGGTTATATCTTTACTGGTCACGTGACTTTAATAACTCTTGATTGGTTGCATGATAAATTATAGCCAATGGGGTGAAGACTTCCTTGTTTCAGCCCCGTTGATGAAATTATGTATCATTTATTCTGCCCACATGTTAGATTCCCAGATGGGAGTTACCTCCCCTTATCTCCGGGTGGTCTAGTGGGTAGGGGTTACTTGGCCTTGAGAGTCCGACCCAAATTTCATCACAATGTTCATGGTAATACTAAACAGACTGAAACCACAAGCAGAGCAAATCATTGCAGAAGAACAGGTAGGCTTCAGAGCAGGAAGGAGCACAACGGAGCAAATCTTCAACCTGTGTGTGCTCTGTGAAAAACATCTCCATCACCAGAGTGACCTCTATCATGTTTTCATAGACTTTAAAAAGGCGTTCGACAGAGTGTGGCATGCGTCACTGTGGGTAACTATGCACAAATTCAATATTAATGCTAACCTCATTACTGTGATCAAGAACCTATACAACAGAGCAACCAGCGCTGTACTCTACAACAGCAAGCTGGGAGATTGGTTCAAGACCACTGTTGGTGTCAGACAAGGATGTTTACTCTCCCCCATCCTCTTCAACCTCTTCCTAGAAAGAATTATGACTGATGTGCTCGAAAACCATGTCGGAACGGTCAGCATCGGAGGAAGGATTATAACTAACTTACGCTTCGCCGATGACATAGACGGCCTAGCTGGCAGCGAGGACAAACTAAAAGAATTCCTTGCAAAGCTAGAGAAGACATCAAAAGCCTATGGCATGGAAATTAAGGCAGAGAAGACCAAGGTCATGGCAAACAGTAAATTCACAAGTGAAATTGAGATAAACGGGCAAAAACTCGAGGAGGTCCCTACCTTTAAATATCTAGGGGCTATAATATCGATGAAGGCTCAAAGCCAGAAATTCTTGCCGGAATGGCCGAAACAACTGCAGCATTAAGCAAACTTAAACACATCTAGCAAAGCAAGCAGCTCTCCCTGAGATCAAAGATTCGACTAATGCGATCTCTGGCGATGTCAGTCTTCCTGTATGGTTGTGAGGCTTGGACGCTCACCGCAGGCCGGCCTGTCATTTAGCGACTCCCGAAGGCAGCTCAGAACCGTGACACATGGCATAAGATAGTGTGCACCTCAAAATGGTGCCCCAACGACCCAGCGTAGGGTTAAGGGACAGTTCATTTCAGTTCAGTACTTCAGTAGTATTTCAATGTCATCATTTTCACATCACTGACTCATTACATCAAAATTTGCATTTCCACAATAAACAAAGAAGTAAAAGGCAAATGGTAGAAATAGCGAGCATAAGGACGAACATTTTGAGGCATTTAAATTTCATTAGAAAATTACATATTAACTGTTTAATAAATTTTTTTATTGCCAGTTCCAAATTTGTTAATTCTGACTTGGACTAATTAAAACTTGTCTTTTTATTGTAACTTGAATGGATGACTTTAAGACGTGAAATTTCCTACATCTTTCTTGCCTTCATATGAAATGTGATATGGGAATGAGCTATTTAGTTTGGTCTGTCTGACCTGAATGTCTTGTTTGTGTGGTCTGTCTGACCTGAGTGTCTTGTTAGTTTGGTCTGACCTGAATGTCTTGTTCCAGGCTCTGCTACCTGATGACATTGGTCGTCCCAGCAGCGCCGTCAGTGGCAGCGGCGCCAGCAGCAGCTCTGAGAACAGCACAGACTACAGCACCAGTTTACCCTTTGACCCCGTGTGTTCCGGTCTCATGCAAGTTTTGAGCACCGTGCTGTCATGCCTTGCCAAAAATAACCCAGCCATCAACTGTAGCGAGGCCAGCTCCGAACGCATGAGTGCCACTGGTGACACCTTTACAAACAGAGGAAATGACATCATCAGGTGAGTCATGTGGAAATCTCTGGTCAAACCTATACCAACCCCATTCTGGTTGACATGACATCTATACCAACCATGCTGGTTGACATGACATCTATACCAACCATGCTGGTTGACATGACGTCTATACCAACCATGCCGGTTGACATGACATCTATACCAACCCCATGCTGGTTGACATGACATCTATACCAACCATGCTGGTTGACCCAGATATGACATCTATACCAACCATGCTGGTTGACCCAGACATGACATATATACCAACCATGCTGGTTGACCCAGATATGACATCTATACCAGCCATGCTGGTTGACCCAGACATGACATCTATACCAACCATGCTGGTTGACCCAGACATGACATCTATACCAACCATGCTGGTTGACCAAGGCATGACGTCTATACCAACCATGCTGGTTGACCCAGACATGACATCTATACCAATCATGCTGGTTGACCCAGACATGACATCTATACCAACCATGCTGGTTGACCCAGATATGACATCTATACCAATCATGCTGGTTGACCCAGACATGGTGAAATCTATGCCAACCATGCTGGTTGACCCAGACATGACATCTATACCAACCATGCTGTTGACCCAGATATGACATCTATGCCAACCATGCTGGTTGACCCAGACATGGCATCTATACCAACCATTCTGGTTGACCCAGACATGACATCTATACCAACCATGCTGGTTGACCCAGACATGACATCTATACCAACCATGCTGGTTGACCCAGACATGACATCTTTACCAACCATGCTGGTTGACCCAGACATGACATCTATACCAACCATGCTGGTTGACATGACATCTATACCAACCATGCTGGATGACCAAGACATGACATCTATACCAACCATGCTGGTTGACCCAGACATGACATCTATACCAACCATGCTGGTTGACCCAGACATGACATCTATACCAACCATGCTGGTTGACCCAGACATGACACCTATACCAACCATGCTGGTTGACCCAGACATGACATCTATACCAACCATGCTGGTTGACCCAGATATGACATCTATACCAATCATGCTGGTTGACCCAGATATGACATCTATACCAACCATGCTGGTTGACCCAGATATGACATCTATACCAATCATGCTGGTTGACCCAGACATGGTGATATATATGCTAATCACAACAGTGTCTTAACTCAGGAAGATATAGAAATAAAACTCCATCATATTTGATAATGTCGTACTGTTGAAAACAAAAATAAATTGGATTCATGCAAATATTTCAGGGGACTGAGATTTTTTTTTTCTTTAAAGAATTTGGTGTTAATGGATGTCTTAAAAAAGTACATTCAAAGTACATATACTCAAAATAAGTACCTTTATTTTATTACAAGTTATTTAAATAGATAACCTATATAATAAAGTGCAATTTTCTGTGCTGTCATCGACAGCGATTGGTCCCTCTAACTCCTAAAGACTCCCACAGCCAATCAGAAAAAATAATAATAATCTCACATTGAACAAGTTTGCGCACACGTTCAAAGCCAGTTAGTTTTTGTACAGTATTTTTTCCAAGACTTTAATTTGAGTTGAGTGGTGCGCTTTCAAAAATATTTTATTGTCAAACTACGGTGCGCACATTAACGTGTACGCATTTTAAATTGAGCTGTGGCTTTTTAATGGGTACTTTCTTTCTTTGATAGATATGTAAAAAATGTTTCATTACAATTGTCACACGATACAAGGATGTTAATTTTTAACGTGTAAGTGAGGTTATGAATTATGTTAAATTCTGTTGTCACCCATATGTCATTATTAATTAAAAATCCTAATTATAATTCTGTTATTATTTTGTGAATTTTACGTGGAAAGCGTTGACCCAAGTCAAATATTTCTAATATAGAGATAATTATAAACACATGTATAATAAAATACTACTCCAGTTGTCATAATAAATTAGGGGACAGCCGGATATTGAGATTTTCACCACTATCTTGATTCAGCTAACACTTATCGCAGATCCGACTAGTATCTGGATATCAGTGTAGTAAGGAATTTGTTTAATCAAATTAAATTAATATTAATTAGTTTATAAACAAATATATAAAACAGTAAAAAAAACACTAACTAGAATTGAGCGGAACGCGTTGGGATTTATAGTCAAACCTTTTTTTTAAAACTGGATATTTATTATAACTAAAATGATTAATGTTTTTGACGTGATGCACATTTATGGCTGGTCGAGACGGATGTTGGAAGGGAGGTACAACATGCCACCGAAATGACGGCTAACCTCCTTGGACGGGCTTTGCTGCTCCTATAAAATAAATATATAATATGTATGCAAGTATTTAATAATACTCAATAAAACAAAGACTGTTGCAATGACTTCAAGCAATTGAATATATATTATTTTATTTATTAACAAAATTATTATAATATTTTTATTGATTAAAAAAAAAAAAATCCAATGATACAAAAATAATTCTTTTATTTTCTTTTTTTTTGGTGAGTCCGTGTGAGTGAGTGTGAGGGAGTTAGTGAGTGTGAGTGAGTGAGTGTGAGTGAGTGAGTGAGTGAGAGTTAGTGAGTGATATAGCGGTATTAAATCCTTGCTCTACCAAATAGGAAGATGTATTTCAGCAGTCATCTTCTGTACATTTACCCACAATACCGGATATAAAAGTGGCATCTGTTTTATTACCAACATTTGTGGGATCGTTGTTCAAACATTGGTTTAAGTTCCTCATTTGTAGATAATTTATAATTCAATAAGCTGCTCCTGTATTAGTGTGTATTGAACTGTGTTCGGGATCTGAGTTTGTCCACACGGAAAGGTTTCAACAGCCAAATGGGGAATATCAAACATGCCATAAAGTCAAGAGAATAGATTTAACTTCAGAAAATCTTTTTATTTCAGTAAATAACGTTTCCCATTTTGTATCTGGTTCCAAACATGTAGCCATAATTCAAATAATTAACAACACTGTATAGTCTGCATTCTTTCTTCAGCTCACTCACTCACTCACTCACTCACTCACTCACTCACTCACTCACTCACTCACTCACTCACTCACTCACTCATTCTCATATCTGTTGTAACAAACCACTTTCAATGACTATTAACTTTTTCAATGGAATGCTGCAGTAAAGCCATTTTGAACAAAAACGTTTAATGATAGGGTACAATTTAGATACATATAATTTCTTGACATATACAAAAATAACCCATTTTTGCAACCCTCGTTGATTCACGTTTAAAAAAAATGTTTTTTTCTGGCCTACTTAAAGGGATTCTGCATTTTTTACCTTGACCTTTCATTAAATCAACTATAATGATTGGTTATAGCCATGGAAATAACCATTGTTCTACTTTCTTTCTAGGTTAAACAACATTGTATTTCCTGACTGAAAACACATATTATCGTTATTATATTAGTAGTAAAAGCACTGAGGTACCATTTAATTAACTGGTTTTTTTTCTTCAATTTTCTTAAAAATAAATATGGATCACAATATTATTATTTTATAATTTACCTTGCGCAGACCCCTAATGTTCAGGGACCCCCAAATCAATTTAAACTTTCCACGGACCTCCTGAACCGCCGTAGGGACCTCTTTGGGAACCACTGGCTTAGATGAATCACATGAGGGCTCCTCTGTAAGCCTATCTCAATGGAGTTGGTTGTTCAATGCCAAGTTTGGTTCCTTGGATATAAAACATATGACAGAGCCTCTCTTTCATTTCAAGCTCCTCCTAACTCTCGTCAGCATGGCTGCTCGGCTGCTAAGCTGCTTTTGTTCATTCACCAAACCCAAATCTTTCTATTCTGTATAATGTCCATATTTGATGTTAAGACAAAAAATATGTATCAAAGTACAAAGAAGTTTCTACCGGCAGTATTATTATTTTGTGTCAACGAATATTACTCCTTAAACATTTTCACGTTAAATGTATTCCACTCTACATGTTAATTTAAAAATAAAGATTAATTTGTTGAAAATAATCTTTATTTTTTAAAGAAAATATTAAATATGCAAGGCCCATTATTTTAGAATTTAAATATACACTTTTGTTTAATGCAGTAACTTCCCTTAGATCATGTTTATCTAAAATCTAATGGTTAAAGAGAGGGCAAAAGGTTCTGGAGAAAGCTTACAGTACTTGGACTTCAATATTCCAGTTTAAAAAAAAAAACATAATTACTCAATATTTAATTTAGAAAATTCAAATTGTAATAATGAATAATGTGAGTGGATAAGTTTGTTTGTTTGTTTGTTTTGTTTTTTTTTTTTATTTTTTTTTTTATCTTGGTGAGGCAAAATGTTTTTTTTTGTTTTTTTTTTGCATCTTGGTCTGACACGTTTTTTTTCTTGTATCTTGGTTCGACACGTTTTTTTTCTTGTATCTTGGTTCCACACGTTTTTTTCTTGTATCTTGGTTCGACACGTTTTTTTTCTTGTATCTTGGTTCGACACGTTTTTTTTCTTGTATCTTGGTTCCACAGGTTTTTTTTCTTGTATCTTGGTTCCACAGGTTTTTTTTCTTGTATCATGGTTCCACACGTTTTTTTTCTTGTATCATGGTTCCACACGTTTTTAAAAAAAATAATTTATATCTTTGAGGGACTCTTTTTCTTTCTCTGTCATATAAAATAACATTGTGTTGTATCTAAATTGATCAAGAATTTCTGATATCTTTATCTCATTTTGCTGGTTAGCTATATCCTAGCTATATTCTATGGCTTGGCTACTTGGGCACGTCATTCGGCACGTCATTTGGCATATCATTCGGAACATCATTTGGCATGTCATTTGATACGTAATTTGGCATATCATTCGGAACATCATTTGGCATGTCATTCGATACGTTATTTGGCACGTCATTCAGCACATCGATTGTAACGCTGTATGAACGATGTGTCTTACATGACAAAGTCTTATATCACTAAGTCTTATATCACTAAGTTTTATATCACTAAGTCTTATATCACTAAGTCTTATATCACTAAGTCTTATATCACAAAGTCTTATATCACAAAGTCTTATATCACTAAGTCTTATATCAAACGCATTATATCACAAGAAATGTCACAATTATCCCATGGCATGTCACAATTATCCCATGACATGCCACAATTATCCCATGAGATGTCACATTTATCCCATGACATTCAACAATTATCTCATGACATGTCACGATTATTCCATGACATGTCACAATTATCCCATGACATGCAACAATTATCACATGACATGTCACGATTATTCCATGACATGTCACAATTATCCCATGACATGCAACAATTATCACATGACATGTCACGATTATTCCATGACATGTCACAATTATCCCATGACATGTCATACAAACTCTCGCACGAGGTCGTGGCAGTGCCCCCCCCCCCCCCCCCCGTGAGCCAAACTCAAGTCTCACCTAACGAGCTCATTAAATTGGACTCAGTCATCTTCCAATCGTTTCAACATCAGCCGTTCTCGCCATCCATTCGGCGTTAGACCAATGACTTTTAATTTCCTGTCAGGGAACACTGAAGAAAAGCGAGGCAGCCATCCGTGTTGTGCCCAAGTTGGGATGTTGTCTGTACGGATGTGGATCACCAATGGCTCTCAATGGCTCCCTCAATGGCTCTCTCGTCTGTAGCCCAAATTGGGATGTTGTCTTCACTGATGAGAGCCACGAATGGCTCTGTCAATGGCTCTCTCTACTATAGCCAAATTGGGATGTTGTCTTCACATATGAGAGCCACGAATGGCTCTGTCAATGGCTCTCTCTACTATAGCTCAAATTGGGATGTTGTCTTCACATATGAGAGCCACGAATGGCTCTGTCAATGGCTCTCTCTACTGTAGCCAAATTGGGATGTTGTCTTCACATATGAGAGCCACGAATGGCTCTGTCAATGGCTCTCTCTACTATAGCCAAATTGGGATGTTGTCTTCACATATGAGAGCCACGAATGGCTCTGTCAATGGCTCTCTCTACTATAGTCCAAGTTGGGATGTTGTCTTCACATATGAGAGCCACGAATGGCTCTGTCAATGGCTCTCTCTACTATAGCCCTTTTGGGATGTTGTCTTCACATATGAGAGCCACGAATGGCTCTGTCAATGGCTCTCTCGTCTGTAGCCCAAATTGGGATGTTGTCTTCACTGATGAGAGCCACGAATGGCTCTGTCAATGGCTCTCTCGTCTGTAGCCCAAATTGGGATGTTGTCTTCACTGATGAGAGCCACGATTGGCTCTGTCAATGGCTCTCTCGTCTGTAGCCCAAATTGGGATGTTGTCTTCACTGATGAGAGCCACGAATGGCTCTGTCAATGGCTCTCTCGTCTGTGGCCCAGGTCGATAGTTTGTCCTGGTTTAAGCTTTCAATGGCATCATGACCGTGCAATATATACCAGCAACCTCTGGTGGGTTGCCATCTTTGGCTGGTTGCCATCTTTGGCTGGTTGCCATCTTTGGCTGGTTGCCATCTTTGGCTGGTTGCCATCTTTGGCGGGTTGCCATCTTTGGCGGGTTGCCATCTTTGGCGGGTTGCCATCTTTGGCTGGTTGCCATCTTTGGCTGGTTGCCATCTTTGGCTGGTTGCCATCTTGGGCTGGTTGCCATCTTTGGCTGGTTGCCATCTTTGGCTGGTTGCTCTATTGCTGTGGAATTTATAGCCAAGAGACATGGCTGACATAGTTTACTGTCACATTATGACAGACATGGCTGACATAGTTTACTGTCACATTATGACAGACATGGCTGATATGATCTAGTGTCACAATGTTAGATTTTCATAGTCTTAAGTAGTGTAATAGATGCTGACATATTCTGGAAGATTGTTTATCTGGTCATGTCTTGTGACAGGGACCTGGCAGAGATGGGTTGGGGTGTGGTCATGTCTTGTGACAGGGACCTGACAGAGATGGGTTGGGGTGGCTGTTCATGTCTTGTGACAGGGACCTGGCAGAGATGGGTTGGGGTCATGTCTTGTGACAGGGACCTGGCAGAGATGGGTTGGGGTCATGTCTTGTGACAGGGACCTGACAGAGATGGGTTGGGGGTGTGGTCATGTCTTGTGACAGGGACCTGACAGAGATGGGTTGGGGGTGTGGTCATGTCTTGTGACAGGGACCTGGCAGAGATGGGTTGGGGGGTGTGGTCATGTCTTGTGACAGGGACCTGGCAGAGATGGGCTGGGGGTGTGGTCATGTCTTGTGACAGGGACCTGACAGAGCTGGGTTGGGTGTGTGGTCATGTCTTGTGACAGGGACCTGACAGAGATGGGTTGGGGGTGTGGTCATGTCTTGTGACAGGGACCTGACAGAGATGGGTTGGGGGGTGGTCATGTCTTGTGACAGGGACCTGGCAGAGATGGGTTGGGGGTGTGGTCATGTCTTGTGACAGGGACCTGACAGAGATGGGTTGGGGGTCATGTCTTGTGACAGGGACCTGACAGAGATGGGTTTGGGGTCATGTCTTGTGACAGGGACCTGACAGAGATGGGTTGGGGGTATGGTCATGTCTTGTGACAGTGACCTGACAGAGATGGGTTGGGGGTGGTCATGTCTTGTGACAGGGACCTGACAGAGATGGGTTGGGGTCATGTCTTGTGACAGGGACCTGACAGAGATGGGTTGGGGGTGGCTTGTCATGTCTTGTGACAGGGACCTGACAGAGATGGGTTGCCGGATTGGCTGGTCACCTCGTGTATTGACCAACGCTATTGTATCGTTGAGTCTTCCTCCCGGCCAGGCGCTTCGACTAATTGATCGAATATTACTTCATTTCCTCGTGGTGTTGTCCCACGGTCTCATGTCCCCCGTCCACGCCCTGGGTCTCATGTCCCCCGTCCACGCCCTGGGCCTATTTGTCCACTATGTTCATTTCCTGCTAGTGGGGCTGGTCAAAGCCGAGGGCCCATTTACTCCTCTCGCCTAATGGCTCCCCAATAAGGGCTTTAATGCTGTTGACCTCCCCTAGAAGCCGGCCACCTCAAATCTTTTCGAAACACGGCAAGCAGTCTTTTTCTCTCGCCATCGCCCCCTTCCCCTCAGACCATCATCTCCTTTCCGACTTGATTCTATTTAAACCTCTTCCACATTGTCTTTTTGAAAGCTTGCATCTCCACCCTCGTGTGCCCCCCCCGCCCTAGTGTGCGCCCCCTCCTCGTGTATGCCCCTGGGATGTTTGTTGGCCGAGAAGCGCTTGATGAAATTAATGATGCCACTCGGTAAATTAGCCAAGGGTCTCCACGGCCGCCGAGTAAATCACACTACGGCGTCTTGTTTTCTTCACGGAATGCCCGCCTTATTATGGCTCAATTATTTCATCATCGGATCGGAAGTAGCCCAAGTAGGCACGGTGCCGCCCCTAGGACAGAGGCGGATATAGAAATCCTGGCATCAGAAGTAGACTATGCTTGGCTTAAGGGGCGGAAAAGAAGCGTTTTTTTTTCTTTCCCTCTTTTCTTTCTTAAATAACGTTGTTTCTTTAAAATATTACAAGTGTCTTTAAATAAAGGGCAATAATCACTAGTCTACATAAATAGTGGTGGTAAAGTTAGAATGTACTAGGGCTGGTCCTATTGTTAGAAAATGTTTGCGATTAATGGGGAAAAATTAAGCGATTAATTAATTAATTTCTATCAATTATATTTTTATGACGCATGTATAGACCCAGTTTAGTTGCCATTCATTACATAGCGAAATTAAGTTCCGCTAATTCCATAGCTCCCAATTTTATAAAAATTTAAATGGAAAAGAAGTAAACAAGGTAAGGGTTAGCCTGACCGGACNGTCCGGTCAGGCTAACCCTTACCTTGTTTACGTCTTTTCCATTTAAATTTTTATAAGCCTGATTGCAGTCCTACCCCTGATTGCAGTCCTACCCCTGATTGCAGTCCTACCCCTGATTGCAGTCCTACCCCTCATTTTGTTCCCAATTGTATAAAGTAACCCAGCATTAAGACATTCTGCTATTCAAGAAATAATAAAGAAAAACCTCTTATCTTATCTTATATGTTACAGACGCTCCTTCTGTACAGAAGATTATTGCGTCCTACGTATTTCTATGGTTTGTGTTTAGTCCTGTATTCTTACTAGAGTTTTAAAAGATGATAAAGTGGAGGCTTTCCTGGTTTCTTCAGGCAACCCATTCCACGCCCGAATACCGGACGGAAAGAAAGAAAACTTGTATGTGTTTGTTCTTGCATATGGAATAAGGAAGGTGTTTTTAACTTTATGCCTATTTGAGGGTTGTATTAGGTTATCTTTGTGTTGTATTTCTAAATTAGAATTAATTGCTTTATGTATAATTACTAATTTGCTCTTGGTTCTTCTATCCTCTAGTGTTTCAAGGTTTAATGATTTAACTAACGGTTTTACTCTTGTCAGTTTTGAATATTCTCCAGTAATGAATCTGGCAGCTCTTTTTGGATTTGTTCTAACTTATCAATATTTTCTTTGGTGGATGGGTCCCATACAGAAGATGCATATTCTAGTATAGGTCTCTCTATTTACGTCTGCGTGTCTAAATAAATAAATATAATACACGGCGAAAATATGTCAGTAATAACAAAAAATATAACATGTTAATCAATTATATTTTTAAAAATTTTAATAAAATTTTATTCGACCAAATTAAATTAAATCGATTAATGATTCATCAATTAAATAATCGTAAATAACATCAGACCTAGAATATACACATGCAGCTAGCATCTATTATTAAACATAGTCACAACTGGTAACCCGTCTCCCCGGTACATACCCCCTTCTCCCTGTACACACCCCCTTCTCCCTGTACACACCCCCTTCTCCCTGTACACACCCCCTTCTCCCTGTACACACCCCCTTCTCCCTGTACACACCCCCTTCTCCCTGTACACACCCCCTTCTCCCTGTACACACCCCCTTCTCCCTGTACACACCCCCTTCTCCCTGTACACACCCCCTTCTCCCTGTACACACCCCCTTCTCCCTGTACACACCCCCTTCTCCCTGTACACACCCCCTTCTC
>MUZC01000287.1:72879-85250 GCA_002072015.1 Radix auricularia | reverse complement strand
CACTGACCATGTCTCTCACTGACCATGTCTCCCACTGACCATGTCTCTCACTGACCATGTCACTCACTGACCATGTCTCTCAATGACCATATCTCTCACTGACCATGTCTCTCACTGACCATGTCTCTCACTGACCGTGTCTCTCACTGACCGTGTCTCTCACTGACCATGTCTCTCACTGACCATGTCTCTCACTTACCATGTCTCTCATTGACCATGTCTCTCACTGACCATGTCTCTCACTGACCGTGTCTCTCACTGACCATGTCTCTCACTGACCATATCTCTCACTGACCATGTCTCTCACTGACTATGTCTCTCACTGACCATGTCTCTCACTGACCGTGTCTCTCACTGACCATGTCTCTCACTGACCATGTCTCTCACTTACCATATCTCTCACTGACCATGTCTCTCACTGACCATGTCTCTCACTGACCATGTCTCCCACTGACCATGTCTCTCACTGACCGTGTTTCTCACTGACCAATTGTTTGGCCCTGTAAGCTGTTGTAGTTATGGCCTTTATGTGCTGTGTGTAAGGTAAGCTAACTGTAGTGTTGTGTCTAAGCATATGTGTTG
This sequence comes from Radix auricularia, assembly GCA_002072015.1. Lineage (NCBI taxonomy): Eukaryota > Metazoa > Mollusca > Gastropoda > Lymnaeidae > Radix > Radix auricularia. The sequence goes on along the minus strand of MUZC01000287.1, from coordinate 84,668 downwards.
TGTGTTAAATTATGTGTTGTGTGTAAGATTGTGTGTTGCCATATGACAAATATTGATCAAATAATCTTTAACATTTTCATTGATTGTGTGCCCTGGTTGGCACCAGTATATAACTGCTTGTGTGCCCTGGTTGACACCAGCATATCATTGGTTGTGTGCCCTGGTTGGCACCAGTATATAACTGTTTGTGTGCCCTGGTTGGCACCAGTATATAACTGCTTGTGTGCCCTGGTTGGCACCAGTATATAACTGCTTGTGTGCCCTGGTTGGCACCAGTATATCATTGGTTGTGTGCCCTGGTTTGCACCAGTATATCATTGGTTGTGTGCCCTGGTTGGCACCAGTATATCGTTGGTTGTGTGCCCTGGTTGGCACCAGTATATCATTGGTTGGGTGCCCTGGTTGGCACCAGTTTATCATTGGTTGGGTGCCCTGGTTGGCACCAGTATATAACTGCTTGTGTGCCCTGGTTGGCACCAGTATATCATTGGTTGTGTGCCCTGGTTGGCACCAGTATATCATTGGTTGTGTGCCCTGGTTGGCACCAGTATATAACTGCTTGTGTGCCCTGGTTGGCACCAGTATATAATTGATTGTGTGCCCTGGTTGGCACCAGTATATCATTGCTTGTGTGCCCTGGTTGGCACCAGTATATTATTGTTGTGTGCCCTGGTTGACACCAGTATATTGTTGGTTGTGTGCCAGTATATCGTTGGTTGTGTGTCCTGGTTGGCACCAGTACATCATTGGATGTGAGCCCTGTTTGGCACCAGTATATCATTGGTTGTGTGCCCTGGTTGGCACCAGTATATCGTTGGTTGTGTGCCCTGGTTGGCACCAGTATATCATTGGTTGTGTGCCCTGGTTGGCACCAGTTTATCATTGGATGTGTGCCATGGTTGGCACCAGTATATCATTGGTTGTGTGCCCTGGTTGGCACCAGTATATCATTGGTTGTGTGCCCTGGTTGGCTCCAGTATATCATTGGTTGTGTGCCCTGGTTGGCACCAGTATATCATTGGCTGGGTGCCCTAGTTGGCTAAAATATTTCATTGCTTGTGTGCCCTGGTTGGCACCAGTATATCATTATCTGGGGGCCCTGGTTGGCTAAAATACATCATTGCTTGTGTGCCCTGGTTGGCACCAGTATATCATTGACTGGGTGCCCTGGTTGGCTAAAATATTACATTGGCTGGGTGCCCTGGTTGGCACCAGTATTTCATTGGTTGTGTTTTCTGGTTGGCACCAGTATATCATTGGTGTTGTGCGCTGGTTGGCACCATTATATCATTGGTGTTGTGCCCTGGTTGGCTAAAATATTTTAATTGTTTGGGTGCCCTGGTTGGCACCAGTATATCATTGGTGCCCTGGTTGGAACCAGTATATCATTGGTACCCTGGTTGGCACCAGTATGTAATTGATGCCCTGGTTTGCACCAGTATTTCATTGCTGCCCTGGTTGGGACCAGTATTTCAATAGTTTGGTGCCCTTGTTGACATAAAACTAAGTTTTCTGGTAATGTCTGACCCATGGGCTCAAATATGTCATTGGTTGGGTGCCCTGGTTAGCACCAGTATGTCATTGGTTGTGTGCCCTGGTTAGCACCAGTATGTCATTGGTTGGGTGCCCTGGTTAGCACCAGTATGTCATTGGTTGTGTGCCCTGGTTAGCACCAGTATGTCATTGGTTGTGTGCCCTGGTTAGCACCAGTATGTCATTGGTTGGGTGCCCTGGTTGGCACCAGTATTTCCCTGGTTAGCACCAGTATTTCCCTGGTTAGCACCAGTATTTCCCTGGCTGGCACCAGTATTTCCCTGGTTGGCACCAGTATTTCCCTGGTTGGCACCAGTATTTCCCTGGTTAGCACCAGTATTTCCCTGGTTAGCACCAGTATTTCCCTGGTTAGCACCAGTATTTCCCTGGTTGGCACCAGTATTTCCCTGGTTAGCACCAGTATTTCAATTGTTGGAACCAGTATTTCAATTGTTGGAACCAGTATTTCAATTGTTGGAACCAGTATTTCAATTGTTGGAACCAGTATTGCCCTGGTGTGAACCAGAAAGGCTCTGGATGACACCACTATTTCATTGATTTGGTGCCCTGGTTGGCACCAGTATTTCATTGGTCGTGTGCCCTGGTTGACACCACTATTTGATTGATTTGGTGCCCTGGTTGGCACCAGTATTTCATTGATTTGGTGCCCTGGTTGGCACCAGTATTTCATTGATTTGGTGCCCTGGTTTGCACCACTATTTCATTGATTTGGTGCCCTGGTTGACATAAAACTCAGTTGTCCGGTAATGTCTGACCCACGGGAGTGACATTTAAAAGCTGTAACCAGCACGAGGTTTTTGTTGACACGAGGGCTTATAAATATTTGATTTTAACATTAGCTTCAATCTCTGGTAGTGAGACAGAGCTTGGCAATCTTGGGCCTCTCTCTGATCAGTGACGTAATTGTAGACGGCTCTAGTGGTGAATTAAAAGAAACTGTAGTCTCGCCCTGAATGGGAGGAAACCTGTTATGTAAAGTGAATGAAACTATAAACTAGACTGAATCTGACCACAACTGAGTGGCTAAACTGAGCTGACCACAACTGAGTGGCTAAACTGAGCTGACCAGGCCTGAGTGGCTAAACTGAGCTGACCACAACTGAGTGGCTAAACTGAGCTGACCAGGCCTGAGTGGCTAAACTGAGCCGACAAGGCCTGAGTGGCTAAACTGAGCTGACCACAACTGAGTGGCTAAACTGAGCTGACCACAACTGAGTGGCTAAACTGAGCTGACCACAACTGAGTGGCTAAACTGAGCTGACCAAAACTGAGTGGCTAAACTGAGCTGACAAGGCCTGAGTGGCTAAACTGAGCTGACCAGACTTTATGTGACCAAACTTTGCCACCTTAATCCGAACCAAAAAATTGAATCGATAGAGTAGCGTTCTACTGTCAGTAAGTTCTCAACTGAGAAATAATTGAGGTCTCGCTGTCAGTCATGTGACTGAAGTCTCGCTGTCATTCATGTGACTGAAGTCTCGCTGTCAGTCATATGATTGAAGTCTTGCTCTGATTGTTACTCTAAGTTATACAGAAATCTCTGTTTATGGGCGTTTCTTAACTATACATTATTCTTATAATTGTACGTTTCTTAACTATACGTTATTCTTATAATTGTACGTTTCTTAACTATACGTTATTCTTATAATTGTACGTTGCTTAACTACACGTTATTCTTATAATTGTAAGTTTCTTAACTACACATTATTCTTATAATTGTACGTTTCTTAACTATACGTGTTTCTTATAATTGTACGTTTCTTAACTAAACTACACGTTATTCTTATAATTGTACGTTTCTTATCTACACGTTATTCTTAGAATTGTACGTTTCTTAACTATACGTTATTCTTAGAATTGTAAGTTTCTTAACTACACGTTATTCTTATAATTGTACGTTTCTTAACTACACGTTATTCTTATAATTGTACGTTTCTTAACTATACGTTATTCTTATAATTGTACGTTTCTTAGCTACACGTTATTCTTAGAATTGTACGTTTCTTAACTATACGTTATTCTTAGAATTGTACGTTTCTTAACTATACGTTATTCTTAGAATTGTACGTTTCTTAACTACATGTTATTCTTATAATTGTACGTTTCTTAACTACACGTTATTCTTATAATTGTACGTTTCTTAACTATACGTTATTCTTATAATTGTACGTTTCTTAGCTACACGTTATTCTTATAATTGTACGTTTCTTAACTACACGTTATTCTTATAATTGTACTTTCCTTAACTACACGTTATTCTTATAATTGTACGTTTCTTAACTATACGTGTTTTTTTATAATTGTACGTTTCTTAACTATACGTTATTCTTATAATTGTACGTTTCTTAACTACACGTTATTCTTAGAATTGTACGTTTCTTAACTATACGTTATTCTTAGAATTGTAAGTTTCTTAACTACACGTTATTCTTAGAATTGTACGTTTCTTAACTACACGTTATTCTTATAATATAATTGTACGTTTCTTAACTATACGTTATTCTTATAATTGAACGTTACCATATCTCACCTTGACCTTGCTCGCCGCTTCACTGGACAACACGTTTGCCTATAACTGGATTAAGTTTACGAAGGTGTGGCCATTTCTGGCCTGACTCGGCCCTTGGGGTCGGCCAGGCAGGCGTGACGTCATGGCTTTTCACACCACTAGGCAATTACAGCACTTTGCATCCAACACTTGGCGGGCCTGCTACAGGGCCCATGGGAGGCGGGCCTGCTACTGGCCCCCTGGGAGACCGGCAACGATGGCATCAATAGCCCGCCACGCGTCCCCCACCAACATCGGAGCGCCAGCGAAAGTCCGCATTCAGCTAGGACAAATAACCAAAGCAATCAATGGAACTAACTCTACCGTTCTGTTGGAGACAAAGATGGCGGGTCACGGGTAGGAGTTTGCCGTTTAGACTCCAGTGTGTTGTCAACTGTGCACCTTTGTTACTTTATAAAGTTCAGAGATTAGGGTTATGTTATGTTGTACTCAGCTGTACTGTTTTGTTGTACTCAGCTGTACTGTTATGTTGTACTGGGCTATACTGTTATGTTGTACTCAGCTGTACTGTTATGTTGTACTCAGCTGTACTGTTTTGTTACACTGGGCTGTACTGTTTTGTTGTACTCAGCTGTACTGTTATGTTGTACTGGGCTGTACTGTGATACGGTACTCAGATGTACTGTTATGTTGTACTGGGCTGTACTGTTTTGTTGTACTCGGTTGTACTGTCATATGGTACTCAGATGTACTGTTATGTTGTACTCAGCTGTACTGTCATATGGTACTCAGCTGTACTGTCTTGTTGTACTCATCTGTATTGTCCTGTTGTACTCAGCTGTACTATCATATGGTACTCAGCTGTACTGTCATATGGTACTCAGCTGTACTGTCATATGGTACTCAGCTGTACTGTCATATGGTACTCAGCTGTACTATCATATGGTACTCAGCTGTACTATCATGTGGTACTCAGCTGTACTGTCATATGGTACTCAGCTGTACTGTCATATGGTACTCAGCTGTACTGTCATATGGTACTCAGCTGTACTGTCATATGGTACTCAGCTGTACTGTCATATGGTACTCAGCTGTACTGTCATATGGTACTCAGCTGTACTGTCATATGGTACTCAGCTGTACTGTCATATGGTACTCAGCTGTACTGTCATATGGTACTCAGCTGTACTGTCATATGGTACTCAGCTGTACTGTCATATGGTACTCAGCTGTAAGTCTTGCTCTGATTGTTNGGCTCAGTAACAAATAGTCGAGGCTCAGTAACAAATAGTCGAGGCTCAGTAACAAATAGTCGAGGCTCAGTAACAAATAGTCGAGGCTCAGTAACAAATAGTCGAGGCTCAGTAACAAATAGTCGAGGCTCAGTAACAAATAGTCGAGGCTCAGTAACAAATAGTCGAGGCTGTACTGTCATATGGTACTCAGCTGTACTGTCATTTGGTACTCAGCTGTACTGTCATTTGGTACTCAGCTGTACTGTCATATGGTACTCAGCTGTACTCTCATATGGTACTCAGCTGTACTGTCATATGGTACTCAGCTATACTGTTATGTTGTACTCAGCTGTACTGTTATATTGTACTCAGCTGTACTATTGTTGGGTAATCAGATATACTGTACTGTGGTACTGAGCTGTACTGTCATATGGTACCCAGCTGTACTGTGCTATAAGCTATTATTGCGCGACTGTTGGCCCCTGTAACATATGGAACATGTCCCACCACCATAGGCTAATGACCCATCAAGAGGAGATAATATTGTGCACAGATTGCTAAAGGGGAAAAACTGCTGAGACAACTGCTCCAGGGGGACTACTCTGGACACAAAGGAAACAACACCAACTATTGTGTCCACCCTTGACCGCCTCTGTTGTGACCATACAACCCCCCCCCCTAGTATCTTATGTCAAGCTGGTCTATTCCCTGTAGTAGCTTACGTGTAGCCAGTCTATTCCCTGTAGTAGCTTACGTGTAGCCACTCTATTCCCTGTAGTAGCTTAAGTGTAGCCACTCTATTCCCTACAGTAGCTTAAGTGTAGCCAGTCTATTCCCTGTAGTAGCTTACGTGTAGCCATTCTATTCCCTACAGTAGCTTAAGTGTAGCCAGTCTATTCCCTGTAGTAGCTTACGTGTAGCCACTCTATTCCCTGTAGTAGCTTAAGTGTAGCCACTCTATTCCCTGTAGTAGCTTACGTGTAGCCACTCTATTCCCTACAGTAGCTTACGTGTAGCCACTCTATTCCCTGTAGTAGCTTACGTGTAGCCACTCTATTCCCTACAGTAGCTTACGTGTAGCCACTCTATTCCCTACAGGAGCTTATGTGTAGCCACTCTATTCCCTACAGGAGCTTATGTGTAGCCACTCTATTCTCCATAGTAGTTCTGTGTGTAGCCACTCTATTCCCTACAGGAGCTTATGTGTAGCCACTCTATTCCCTACAGGAGCTTATGTGTAGCCACTCTATTCCCTACAGGAGCTTATGTGTAGCCACTCTATTCTCCATAGTAGTTCTGTGTGCCCATACCGAGGTGACCACTGCGGGGCCTGGTGTCCCACTCTTTGATGTCCACCGCAGATTGGGCCCTCTCCCAGTCCCTGTTGGGAAATTTGGCGCCGACAGCGGAAACTCTAGAAGGTGGCGCGGCTCGTGAATGATTAAATCGCAGCTTAAAATCGCGCGCCTTCTGTCCATGATTGAGGAGCGACAAACAGTCGGAGCCGCCGTAAAACAAAGGAGCTCTCTTAGTGGGTCTCACGTTTTTAATTTTGGGGGTGGGGTGTTGTGTTTCATTGGTCCAATCAGCTAGTGGCAAGTAACAGGGCCCTAGGCCTCCAAACCTTTGTGTCAACATATGACAGGCCCTAGGCGAACCTTTGTGTCAACATATGACAGGCTCTAAGCAAACCTTTGTGACAACATATGGCAGGCCCTAGGCAAAGCTTTGTGTCAACATATGGCAGGCCCTAGGCAAAGCTTTGTGTCAACAAATGACAGGCCCTAGGCAAACCTTTGTGTCAACAAATGACAGGCCCTAGGCAAACCTTTGTGTCAACAAATGACAGGCCTTAGGCAAACCTTTGTGTCAACATATGACAGGCAAACCTTTGTGTCAACAAATGACAGACCCTAGGAAAACCTTTGTGTCAACATATGACAGGCCCTAGGCAAACCTTTGTGTCAACAAATGACAGGCCCTGACTTTGGATCGTTAGATGTTGATGTCCTCAGACACTTGCAACACCACAATGACAGCAGACGTGGCTCAGTAACAAATAGTCGAGGCTCAGTAACAAATAGTCGAGGCTCAGTAACAAATAGTCGAGGCCCAGTAACAAATAGTGGAGGCGCAGTAATAAATAGTCGAGGCTCAGTAACAAATAGTCGAGGCTCAGTAACAAATAGTCGAGGCTCAGTAACAAATAGTCGAGACGCAATTAACGCCGAGTCGTAAAGTAAATAAAATTGAAGTTATAAAAGTTTTGTAGAATATCCACGAAAATGAGTTATCTTAACTAAATGACATAAACAGAGTGATCCCTTTAAAATAAACCAGATTGACCCCACTGACATAAACAGAGTGATCCCTTTAAAATAAACCAGATTGACCCCACTGGCATAAACAGAGTGATCCCTTTAAAATAAACGAGATTGACCCCACTGACACAAACTTAAGTGATCCCTTTTAAAATAAACGAGATTGACCCCACTGACATAAACTTAAGTGATCCCTTTTAAAATAAACGAGATTGACCCCACTGACATAAACTTAAGTGATCCCTTTTAAAATAAACCAGATTGACCCCACTGACATAAACAGAGTGATCCCTTTAAAATATCCAGATTGATCCCACTGACATAAAGAGCCGTTAGAGGAGACGGGGTGGGTTGTTTGTACTCCTCGCCTGCCCTAACAACCGTGGCCGGCCCACTCAGCTCGCCCCACTCAACTCGCCCCGCTCAGCTCGCCCCACTCAACTCGCCCCGCTCAGCTCGCCCCACTCAACTCGCCCCACTCAACTCGCCCCGCTCACCCAACAACTGACAACGATGGCCGCCACTATTTTCATGCACTCTCTCAATCCACCAGGGGTTGTCCCTCCAGATTGGCTTTATGTTTTCAATAGTTTCCACATCGCTCCACCAGCTCCAACAAAATCACGGCAAGGCTTTTATCTCGTGTTTTCATGGAGATTCTTCCCTGCACTCTATTGTTGGTCTGGCGCTTTGAGCCCCGATCTCACCTTTTAACGACGCTGTTAATTGTTTCTGCTTGTCGCCGCTCAATGTCCGAATGGCTTGTCAAATGTTGAAATTGCCCACATTACAGACATTCGATTCGCTACCCTCGGGCCACGTTCTGCGGTTTAAGTCGGTAATTGGCGCGGTTGTGTGACAAAGCTCACCTACATACATACATGTGTTTGCTTTCTCTCTCTGTTTCACGGCCTGCTGGGTCCATTAGGAAATGCTTTTAATTTAAACGCTGCTGTCAGTAGCCATAGGGGGCTTATTGGCCGGTAGCCATAAGGGGCTTATTGGTCGGTAGCCATTGGGAGCTTATTGGCTGGTAGCCATAGGGAGCTTATTGGCTGGTAGCCATAGGGAGCTTATTGGCGGTAGCTATAAGGAGCTTTTTGGTCGGTAGCCATTGGGAGCTTATTGGTTGGTAGCCGTTGGACGCTTATTGGTCGGTAGCCATTGGGAGCTTATTGGTCGGTAGCTATAAGGAGCTTATTGGCGGTAGCTATAAGGAGCTTATTGGTCGGTAGCCATTGGGAGCTTATTGGCTGGTAGCCATAGGGAGCTTATTGGCTGGTAGCCATTGGGAGCTTATTGGCTGGTAGCTATAAGGAGGTTATTGGTCGGTAGCCATAAGGAGCTTATTGGCTGGTAGCTGTTGGGAGCTTAATTGTTGGTAGCCATTGGGAGCTTATTGGTCGGTAGCCATTGGGAGCTTATTGGTCGGTAGCCATAGGGAGCTTATTGGTCGGTAGCATTTAGATATTAAGGGTCTGTAGCCATTGGTAGCTTTTTGATCTGTAGCCAAAGGGAGCTTATTGGCCGATAGCCTTTTGGAGCTTATTTGCTGTTTGCTATTAGGAGATTAAGGATATGTAGTCATTGGGAGATTTTCTGCCAGTAGCCGTTGGTAGCATAAAGCCAGGGATAGGCCGGTAGCCACTGGTAGCATAAAGCCAAGGATAGGCTGGTAGCCACTGGTAGCATAAAGGATAGGATAGTCCGATAGCCACTGATGGCATAATGATAAGGATAGGCAGGTAGCCTTTGGTAGCATAAAAGTAAGGATAAGCCAGTAGCCATTGGTAGCATAAAGGTAAGGATATGCCGGTAGCCATTGGTAGCATAAAGGTAAGGAAAGGCCCGTCAATATTCTTCAATAGATTTGGGAAAATTCGATGGTTTAAATGAGGAAATTTAACTGAGGGTAATAACATTGGAGGTAATGTAACTGAGGGTAATAACATTGGAGGTAATATAACTGAGGGTAATAACATTGGAGGTAATATAACTGAGGGTAATAACATTGGAAGTAATGTAACTGAGGGTAATAACATTGGAGGTAATGTAACTGAGGGTAATAACATTGGAGGTAATGTAACTGAGGGTGATAACATTGAGGTAATGTAACTGAGGGTAATAACATTGGAGGTAATGTAAATGAGGATAATAACATTGGAGGTAATGTAACTGAGGGTAATAACATTGGAGGTAATGTAACTGAGGGTAATAACATTGGAGGTAATGTAACTGAGGGTAATAATATTGGAGGTAATGTAACTGAGGGTAATAACATTGGAGGTAATGTAACTGAGGGTAATAACATTGGAGGTAATGTAACTGAGGGTAATAACATTGGAGGTAATGTAAATGAGGATAATAACATTGGAGGTAATGTAACAGGGTAATAACATTGGAGGTAATGTAACTGAGGGTAATAACATTGGAGGTAATGTAACTGAGGGTAATAACATTGGAGGTAACGTAACTGAGGGTAATAACATTGGAGGTAATGTAACTGAGGGTAATAACATTGGAGGTAATGTAACTGAGGGTAATAACATTGGAGGTAATGTAACTAAAGGTAATGCTATTGTAGGTAATTGAAATGAGTGTGATAGTAATAAACGTAATACATTAAAGGTGAATAGTTACAGAATTGGTAATATGGAATACAACTAACTTTGATGTTGGTCTTGTGGTCTAAGGGACGGACAGGGTTGACTGGTCAAAGTGTGACAGGCTTGACTGGTCAAACTGTGACGGACAGGCTTGACTGGTCAAACTGTGATGGACAGGCTTGACTGGTCAAAGTGTGACGGACAGGCTTGACTGGTCAAAGTGTGACAGGCTTGACTGGTCAAAGTGTGACAGGCTTGACTGGTCAAAGTGTGACAGGCTTGACTGGTCAAACTGTGACGGACAGGCTTGACTGGTCAAACTGTGACGGACAGGCTTGACTGGTCAAACTGTGACGGACACTTGAAACTTGTGTCTATTGGCACTATTTTACGTGAGCTGGGCACATAGTTCACTGGTTACCTGGATACCTGTCTGGCTACCTGGATACCTCACTGGCTACCTGGATACCTCACTGGCTACCTCCATAGCTCACTGGCTACCTCGATAGCTGATTTGCTACCTGGATAGCTGTCTTGCTAGCTGTATAACTCACTTGTACCTGTATAACTCACTGGCTACCTCGATAGCTGACTTGCTACCTGTATAACTCACTGGCTACCTGTATAAGTCACTGGCTACCTGTATAACTCACTGGCTACCTGTATAACTCACTTGCTACCTGTATAACTCAATGGCTACCTGTAAAAGTCACTGGCTACCTGTATAACTCACTGGCTACCTGTATAACTCAATGCCTACCTGTATAACTCACTGGCTACCTCGATAACTGACTGGCTACCTGGATAGCGCACTACTACCTCGATAGCACTGGTTACCTGTATCACTCACACACTACCTGTTTAACTCACTGGCTACCTGTATAGCTCACTGGCTACCTGTATAACTCACTGGCTACCTGTATAACTCACTGGCTACCTGTATCACTCACTGGCTAGCTGTATAACTCACTGGCTACCTGTAAAACTCACTGGCTACCTGTATAACTCACTGGCTACCTGTATAACTCACTGGCTACCTGTAAAACTCACTGGCTACCTGTATAACTCACTGGCTAGCTGTATAACTCACTGGCTACCTGTATAACTCACTGGCTACCTGTGCCTTGTGTAGAGTCCCCGTCTATTGTGTGTGATGCCGGCGTTTGCTCACGGGGTCGTGATTGGAAGAGAAAAAATCTTTTCCCCTTGTAGTCCCATTGTCCCCATGCCGTGATTCAGACTGACAGACAAACGGTGGACATTTGAAAGGACAGCCTCGTGTCAATAATGTCAAACGCCCAGAATCCTGCACTCAAAAGCAGCTCTGAGTTTACAGCAGAAAGAGAAAAATATAGAATAAAAGAAATATGGGAAACACTGGTGAAAATAGAGGGGTTGGTGGAGTAAAAATATCTGGATCCTGGTGGAACTGCCGCAAGAAATAAATGTTTTTTAAAAAAAACTGGAAAAAGTGATCTTGAATGGAAATGGGGGGGGGGGGGGGGGGGTAAAAAAAAAAGTGCCTCAGAGGGGGAGCGGGGTATTTTCCGAAATTTTGGAATAT
>MUZC01000287.1:57451-70530 GCA_002072015.1 Radix auricularia | reverse complement strand
ACCCAATAGACTCATGACTCTCTAATGATCTCTGTAACAAACAGTGACCCAATAGAATGATGATTCTCTAATGATCTCTGTAACAAACAGTGACTCAATAGAATGATGACTCTCTAATGATCTCTGTAACAAACAGTGACTCAATAGAATGATGATTCTCTAATGATCTCTGTAACAAACAGTAACACAATAGACTCATGACTCTCTAATGATCTCTGTAACAAACAGTAACTCAATAGAATGATGATTCTCTAATGATCTCTGTAACAAACAGTGACTCAATAGACTCATGACTCTCTAATGATCTCTGTAACAAACAGTGACCCAATAGACTCATGACTCTCTAATGATCTCTGTAACAAACAGTAACTCAATAGACTCATGACTCTCTAATGATCTCTGTAACAAACAGTAACTCAATAAAAATGATTTATCACTATCACCTTGATGAGAATATGATCGGGAAAACCCTGATGGATTAAAATGTGATCCCAACAGTCATAGTTTTTCAGTTATTGAGTTCCCATTAGTCATTGGGATCCCATCAGACATAGCGATCCCTTCAAAAACTGGGTTCAATTGTGGAAAATAAATTTGATGAGAAATATTATATTTTAATTATTTAATTAAGGGAAAATTTCTTTACGGGATTTAAACTCATGAAGGTACGTTGTTGAATTCTGGGATAGTTTTATTTCCTATTGAATCCCGGGAGACGCCGGGTATTGGCTAGTTCATTATAAAATGAAATTCTATTGAACGGCGGGCTCAGGGGAGCGGTGTGTACATGCCGGCGACTTGTTTCAAAACTCAAGAGTTGTCCGATAGACTGGTTTAGCACTGACTCAAGTCCCCGTACAGAGCAGGTCGTCCTATTGATATTCCCTCATGAATTATGCGTTTTAATTAAGTGGATGTGCTCCGTTCACCAGGAGGCCGAGATTGAAGGAGTAATCAACATTTGTCACTGACGACCAAAACTATTACCTGCACTCGATACCGTCTCGGTTAGGATGGCAGTCACTGACGACCAAAACTATTACCTGCACTCGATACAGTCTCGGTAGGGCTGGCAGTCACTGACGACTGACCACCAAAACTATTACCTAAACTCGATAAGTCTCGCAGTAGTTGTTGTTACCTCTACCCCCACCCTGCCGATAGATGGATGTTGACCGGGACTGTAAACTCGGGAGAGGTGGGAGTAGTTGTCGGAGGTAAATGATGACACTGACCGGAAGTATTTCGGACAATTTCTGCCTGGCCACCATGTACTCGTGAAGTATTCATGCACTGAGCGGACTGTTGAGTGAGTGTATCACTACGTTTCCGTCACTGAGAAAAAAACAGTGGCTTAACTATGAATTTTTTTATATTTGGGGGCCCGGAGGTTTTTAGCCTCTTGGGGGCCCGGAGGCTTGGCCTCTTGGGGGCCCTGAGGCTTGGCCTCTTGGGGGCCCGGAGGCTTGGCCTCTTGGGGGCCCTGAGGCTTGGCCTCTTGGGGGCCCGGAGGCTTGGCCTCTTGGGGGCCCTGCATGCATGACGGTGGTGGAATATTTAATGTTTTTAAAAATTCGGGCACTCCTTTGGGGTCCCGGGAGGACTTTGGACACCCTCCGGGTACCGGGAGAACTTTAGACACCCCTCCCCTAGCTGCGCCACTGAGAACAACAGAGAGCGCGTCGCCGAAGTTATCCCAATGTTGAGAAACAAAGTTACCCTGTGAATGTAGCGTTTTTTACTTTGACATACATACAAGGCGATGGTCATATTCGCATAGAAATGAGGGAAAGAACAGGCACAGAAAAACATTTTAAAATTTAAAATGTTTCCGTTTGGGCTTGAACCCGGGACCTTCCGCGTGTTAGGCGGTCGTGATAACCACTACACTACGAAACACGGAGCAACGGATGTTAACGTAAGAAGCGTTGTTAGTCTGGAGAGCCCCCTTGCAATCACTTCGCTAGTCAACAAAAACTATGATTGGTCGACCCCAACGAGGGTCATTCTTCATGCTCACTTGCACACGGCTTGTTCTTGTTCTAGTGAATTATTTATACAATTTTTTTTACAATAGTTTCTTTTTTGAGACAATACTTTTTATCATAGCATTTGAATTGCTCTTGTTTATCATAGAAACTCTATTGCTCTTGTTTATCATAGAAACTCTATTGCTCTTGTTTATATCATAGAAACTCTATTGCTCTTGTTTATCATAGAAACTCTATTGCTCTTGTTTATCATAGAAACTCTATTGCTCTTGTTTATCACAGAAACTCTATTGCTCTTGTTTATCATAGAAACTCTATTGCTCTTGTTTATCATAGAAACTCTATTGCTCTTGTTTATCATAGAAACTCTATTGCTCTTGTTTATCATAGAAACTCTATTGCTCTTGTTTATAATAGAAACTCTATTGCTCTTGTTTATCATAGAAACTCTATTGCTCTTGTTTATCATAGAAACTCTATTGCTCTTGTTTATCATAGCATTTGAATTGCTCTTGTTTATCATAGAAACTCTATTGCTCTTGTTTATCATAGAAACTCTATTGCTCTTGTTTATAATAGAAACTCTATTGCTCTTGTTTATCATAGAAACTCTATTGCTCTTGTTTATAATAGAAACTCTATTGCTCTTGTTTATCACAAAAACTCTATTGCTCTTGTTTATAATAGAAACTATTGCTCTTGTTTATCACAAAAACTCTATTGCTCTTGTTTATCATAGAAACTCTATTGCTCTTGTTTATCATAGAAACTCTATTGCTCTTGTTTATAACAGAAACTCTATTGCTCTTGTTTATCATAGAAACTCTATTGCTCTTGTTTATCATCAAACCACATGATTGACCTAAAAATTTATAACCAAGCAACAAAACTGACCTTTCATTCTATGACCAAAATACTATGACTGACCTTTCCTGTCTCTGTCTCTACATCATGACTGACCTGCTCATTCTTTGACCACAGAAACACTAATTGGTTTGACCATACACAACATCTGATCTAATGACCAATCTCTGACCACAGACACGCTAATGTTTGACCACACACCACATCTGACCTAATGACCAATCTCTGACCACAGACACGCTAATTTGTTTGACCACACACCACATCTGACCTAATGACCAATCTCTGACCACAGACACGCTAATTTGTTTGACCACACACCATATCTGATCTAATGACCAATCTCTGACCACAGACACGCTAAATTGTTTGACCACACACCACATCTGACCTAATGACCAATCTCTGACCACAGACACGCTAATGTTTGACCACTCACCACATCTGACCTATTGACCAATCTCTGACCACAGACACGCTAATGTTTGACCACACACCACATCTGACCTAATGACCAATCTCTGACCACAGAAACGCTAATGTTTGACCACTCACCACATCTGACCTATTGACCAATCTCTGACCACAGAAACGCTAACGTGTTTGACAAACGACCGGAAGAGTCCACCCAGTTGACCTCCACGTTTGAAGTGACCGAATTGGTCGGCATAGTGTCCCTGCTCTACGGTATGCTGCTCCATTCCGGGGCCCCCAGTCGAAGTCTGGACAACCAGCCCCGCGAGCTGGCCCCCCAGACGGTCAGCATCATCCTGGCAGGACTGCGGATGTTGAACTACATGGCAGTACTGGACCTGCATATGTTACAGGTAACTACTACTGTACCTTACAGGTAACTACTTCTGTACCTTACAGGTAACCACTACTGTACCTTACAGGTAACTACTACTGTACCTACAGGTAACCACTACTGTACCTATAGGTAACCATTACTGTACCTACAGGTACCATTACTGTACCTACAGGTAACCACTACTGTACCTACAGGTAACCACTACTGTACCTACAGGTAACCACTACTGTACCTACAGGTAACCACTACTGTACCTTCTCTTTTCCCTCATTCTTCTTCCCTTCTCTTCCTTCCCCTTCTCTTCCCTCACCTACTCTTCCCTCACCTTCTCGGTCCTCACCTTCTCTTCCCTCACCTTCTCTTCCCCTCACATTCTTTTCCCTCACCTTCTCTTCCCTCAACTTCTCTTCCCTCACCTTCTCTTCCCCCCACTTCTCTTCCCCCCACTTCTCTTCCCTCACCTTCTCTTCCTCCACTTCTCTTCCCTCACCTTCTCTTCCCTCACATTTTTTCCCCCACTTCTCTTCCCTCACCTTCTCTTCCCCCCACTTCTCTTCCCTCACCTTCTCTTCCCTGACCTTCTCGGCCCTCACCTTCTCTTCCCTCACCTTCTCTTCCCCCCACTTCTCTTCCCTCACCTTCTTTTCCCCCCACTTCTCTTCCCTCCACTTCTCTTTCCCCCACTTCTCTTCCCTCACCTTCTCTTCCCTCACCATCTCTTCCCCCCACTTCTCTTCCCTCACCTTCTTTCCCCTCCACTTCTCTTCCCTCCACTTCTCTTCCCTCCACTTCTCTTCCCTCACCTTCACTTCCCTCACCTTCTTTTCCCTCACTTCTCTTCCCCTCACCCTCTCTTCCCTCACCATCTCTTCCCTCCACTTCTCTTCTCTCACATTCGCTTCCCCCCACTTCTCTTCCCTCACCTTCTTTCCCCCCCACTTCTCTTCCCTCCACTTCTCTTCCCCCTACTTCTATTCCCTCCACTTCTCTTCCCCTCACTTCTCTTCCCTCACCTTCTTTTAGCCCCCACTTCTCTTCCCTCCACTTCTTTTCCACCCACTTCTATTCCCTCCACTTCTCTTCTCTCACCTTCTTCCCCCCCACTTCTCTTCCCTCACCTTCTCTTCCCTACACTTCTTTTCCCTCCACTTCTCTTCCCCCCACTTCTCTTCCCTCTCCTTCTTTTCCCCCCACTTCTCTTCCCTCTTCTTCTCTTCCCCCACTTTTCTTCCCTCCACTTCTCTTCCCCCACTTCTCTTCCCTCACCTTCTTTTTCCCCCACTTCTCTTCCCTCACCTTCTCTTCCTTCACCTTCTCTTCCTGCACCTTCTCTTCCCTCACCTTTTCTTCCCCCCACTTCTCTTCTTCTTCTTCTCTTCCCCACACTTTTCTTCCCTCCACTTCTCTTCCCCCACTTCTCTTCCCTCACCTTCTTTTCCCCCCACTTCTCTTCTTCTTCTTCTCTTCCCCACACTTTTCTTCCCTCCACTTCTCTTCCCCCACTTCTCTTCCCTCTTCTTCTCTTCCCCCCACTTTTCTTCCCCCCACTTCTCGGCCCTCACCTTCTTTTCCCCCCACTTCTCTTACCTCACCTCTTCCCCTCACTTCTCTTCCCCTCACTTATCTTCCCTCACCTTCTCTTCCCTCACATACTCTTCCCTTACCTTCTCTTCTCTCACCTTCTCTTCCCCTCACCTTCTCGGCCCTCACCTTCTCTTCCCTCCACTTCTCTTCCCTCATCTTCTCTTCCCTCACCTTCTCTTCCCTCACCTTCTCTTCCCTCACATACTCTTCCCTCACCTTCTCTTCCCCCACCTTCTCTTCCCCTCACCTTCTCGGCCCTCACCTTCTCTTCCCTCACCTTCTCTTCCCTCACCTTCTCTTCCCTTACCTTATCTTCCCTCACCTTCTCTTCCCTCCCCATTTCTTCCCTCCATTTCTCTTTTCCCTCTTTCTTCCTCCCTTCTCTTTCTCCCCCTTCACCTCCCTCATCTCGGCTGCCATCCCTCAACCACTCCACAAAGTCCGTCAAAAGTTTAAGTTATTGCAACGGTAGAATTATTGAGTTCTAGACCTGCCAGTGGGTGTGTGGGTGGGGGGGCGTGGCAGGGGAGCCATGTTTGGTCAGCACACCCGGATGATGGGAGGTGTTACTGGATCGCTCTGTACTCTCGGAGACAACGTTTTATTGTTTGTCGTGCTGCACATCTGGGTGTTAAACTAGTGCTAGTCAATCATAGTGAGACTAGGGCTAGTCAAATAGTGAGACTAGTGCTAGTCAATCATAGTGAGACTAGTGCTAGTCAAACAGGGACACTAGTGCTAGTCAAATAGTGAGACTAGTGCTAGTCAAATAGTGAGAATAGTGCTAGTCAATCATAGTGAGACTAGTGCTAGTCAAATAGTGAGACTAGTGCTAGTCAATCATAGTGAGACTAGTGCTAGTCAAACAGGGACACTAGTGCTAGTCAAATAGTGAGACTAGGGCTAGTCAAATAGTGAGACTAGTGCTAGTCAATCATAGTGAGACTAGTGCTAGTCAATCATAGTGAGTTTAGTGCTAGTCAAATAGTGAGACTAGTGCTAGTCAATCATAGTGAGACTAGTGCTAGTCAAATAGTGAGACTAGTGCTAGTCAAATAGTGAGACTAGTGCTAGTCAATCATAGTGAGACTAGTGCTAGTTACTAACAGTGAGACTAGTGCTAGTCACTAACAGTGAGACTTGTGCTAGTCACTAACAGTGAGACTTGCCGTGGGCCCACGAGATTACCGTATCACCCACCGACCCGAGGATGTTAGCACCAGCTGTCTAGAGTCTGGCTTATTTACGGCCTCACGCCTCACACTATCACAGAGCCCTCTATTGGGCTCGTCCTCGTCATGATCATTAATAAAGCAAAGTTCATTTGTTCACTGAGATCGGCGAGCGAGATGCGTGGAGTTGTGTTCAATCTGGCAGTAAATATTTGGCCTTTTAGCTGTGACTGGCCCACATAGCTGACACACGCCTGGCCCCTGACGAATGTGGTCCGTTTATAACAGACACCTGTTCCTGTGGGTGCACTGAACTTAGGACATAAACACCACTGCGATACTTTACCACTAGGGCTCACTTTCGTCCTTTACGCAAATGTCTCCCGGTTGCGGGCACCCCCACCCCACCCGCCCCTTTCGCTTCCCACCCGATTGCTGGCACCCCCGCCCCTGGTTGTCTGTGACCCCCAGTCTTATAGAAGAGAAGAAAGAGACTTTGATAAACGGCGGCAGTACGCTGTTATTTGTTTTCTTTCTTTTCATAATGGCCGGGCGCCCTCTGTCAGTGAGTGGTGTAGGGCTTGTACTACACACTCGTGTACTTGATGATCTTTGACCTGGGGCTCTGGCTGACAGTCCCAACTTACGACAGTGTGAACCTGTGAGGCTCAATAGGCATAGGTACATGGATGTCATAAACCAGGCATGGGTGCCCCGGTAGCCACCGATTGTATAGTCATAGGAACATGAATGTAATAAGCCAGGCATGGGGACCCTGGTAGCCACCAATTGTATAGTCATAGGTACATGGATGTAATAAACATGGCATGGGGGGCCCTGGTAGCCACCAATTGTATATTCATAAGTACATGGATGTAATAAACCTGACATGGGGGGCCCTGGTAGCCTCCGATTTTATATTCATAAGTACATGGATGGGCCCTGGTAGTCACCGATTGTATTGCTCTGCTATAAGATCTTTGTGTCCATGGTTGTATTGCTCTGCTATAAGATCTTTGTGTCCATGGTTGTACTGGTCTGCTATAAGATCTTTGTGTCCATGGTTGTACTGGTCTGCTATAAGATCTTTGTGTCCATGGTTGTACTGGTCTGCTATAAGATCTTTGTGTCAATGTTTGCACTGCTGTGCTATAAAATCCATTTGAGTCAATTGGAGTGGCTATGTACTGTACTGCCAATCTATTGGAGTGGCTATGTACTGTACTGCCAATCTATTGGAGTGGCTATGTACTGTACTGCCAGTCTATTGGAGTGGCTGCGGTCTGTACTGCCAGTCTATTGGAGTTGCTATGTACTGTACTGCCAGTCTATTGGAGTTTGCTGTGTACTGTACTACCAATCTATTGAAGTGGCTATGTACTGTACTGCCAGTCTATTGGAGTAGCTATGTACTGTACTGCCAGGGTATTGGAGTAGTATGTACTGTACTGCCCGTCTATTGGAGTGGCTATGTACTGTATTGCCAGTCTATTGGAGTGGCTATGTACTGTACTGCCAGTCTATTGGGGTGGCTGCAGTCTGTACTGCCAGTCTATTGGAGTGACTGCAGTCTGTACTGCCAGTCTATTGGAGTAGCTATGTACTGTACTGCCAGTCTATTGTAGTGGCTATGTACTGTATTGCCAGTCTATTGGAGTGGCTATGTACTGTACTGCCAGTCTATTGGATTTGCTATGTACTGTACTGCCAGTCTATTGGAGTGACTGCAGTCTGTACTGCCAGTCTATTGGAGTAGCTATGTACTGTACTGCCAGTCTATTGGAGTGGCTGCAGTCTGTACTGCCAGTCTATTGGAGTGACTGCAGTCTGTACTGCCAGCCCGTTGGAGTGGCTATGTACTGTACTGCCAGCCTATTGGAGTAGCTATGTACTGTACTGCCAGTCTATTGGAGTGGCTATGTACTGTACTGTCAGTCTATTGGAGTGGCTATGTACTGTATTGCCAGTCTATTGGAGTGGCTATGTACTGTACTGCCAGTCTATTGGAGTAGTATGTACTGTAATGCCAGTCTATTGGAGTGGCTGCGGTCTGTACTGCCAGTCTATTCGAGTGGCTATGTAGTGTACTGCCAGTCTATTGGAGTGACTGCAGTATGTACTGTCAGTCTATTCGAGTGGCTATGTAGTGTACTGCCAGTCTATTGGAGTGGCTGCTGTCTGTACTGCCAGTCTATTCGATTGGCTGCAGTCTGTACTGCCAGTCTATTCGAGTGGGACTCACAAGGATTAAATAAGCGCAGGTCTGGTAGCTCTAAACATTTATCTACCTCATCATGTCTGGCACCCCGCGGCCTGGGGGTGGGTGGGGGTGGGCGTGAAGACTTTGGCAGGTTCCCTCGACTTAACGTATGAGCCCAGGAATGGTGGAAGTTTGATTCAATTAGCCGAGGATCTCGCCGCGGAGCCATGCTTGTTGGCCGAGTTCAAAGCTTATTCACATCTTTCTCTTTTCTCCACAACAAACGCTTTCGCCAATATCTCTTCAGTAATACAAGTACATACAACTATTAGCGACCTGCTTGGCCGGCAGTATTGCTCTCATGCCAGGCAGTCGTGTCATTTCATAGTGAAGATCTTCACTGTCATTATGGACTGTCAAGACATACAACTCTAGTTTTGGACCAATCCATGGAGTGGTCTAGATTTATAGGTGAAGTTTTGGACCAATCCATGGAGTGGTCTAGATTTATAGGTGAAGTTTTGGACCAATCCATGGAGTGGTCTAGTTATAGGGGTGAAGTTTTGGACCAATCCAAAGTACTACCACTGACTATGTCCGCCGGTATGTAGTACTGTGTCCGCCGGTATCAGGGGCGGATTAAGACTGCACGGGGCCCCGGGCTGTAATCAAATGGGGGCCCTATCCAGCCAGCGTCCCTTAAAATAAAATGATTGTTAACAGCTAATATAAGACTGTAACTAAATATTAATCATGAAGAAGAAAAAAAAAGAAAACGAAGAAATAACTGTTTGAAATGTTCGCCGTATGTTACAATGGAGTGTGAAAAGAAAAATTTTATATTCCACTGCTGGGAATCGAACCCCACACCGGTTGCATCACGCGCATGTACTAGCTCCACACGGTCAGCGGAGCTTGTCTAATAAGATAAATTTTAAAAATATAAACTATATTTTATACTATGTTCCCTAAGTGAGCTATTAAATAAATCAAGTTTTTTTCGATTATTAAGACTGAATCGCGATCAGTTGTATAGAAAATATTTATAAATTTATTTAATTTATTATATTTTCAAGGGTTCGTGCAAACATTCGTACACTTTTATTATAAAATATAAAAAGTTAATGGGCCCCTGGCTTTAGCCCACTCAGCCCCCCCCCTTAATCCACCATAGGCCGGTATGTAGTACTGTGTCCGCCGGTATGTAGTACTGTGTCCGCCGGTATGTAGTACTGTGTCCGCCGGTATGTAGTACTGTGTCCGCCTGTATGTAGTACTATCTCCGCCGGTAAGTAGTACTGTGTGCGCCGGTATGTAGTACTGTGTGCGCCGGTAAGTAGTACTGTGTCCGCCAGTGTGTAGTACTATCTCTGCCGGTAAGTAGTACTGTGTCTGCCGGTATGTAGTACTGTGTCTGCCGGTATGTAGTACTATGTCCACCTGTGTGTAGTACTGTGTCTGCCTGTGTGTAGTACTATCTCCGCCGGTAAGTAGTACTGTGTGCGCCGGTATGTAGTACTGTGTCCGCCGGTATGTAGTACTGTGTCCGCCGGTATGTAGTACTGTGTGCGCCGGTATGTAGTACTGTGTCCGTCGGTATGTAGTACTGTGTCCGCCGGTATGTAGTACTGTGTGCGCCGGTATGTAGTACTGTGTGCGCCGGTATGTAGTACTGTGTTTGTCGGTATGTAGTACTGTGTTTGTCGGTATGTAGTACTGTGTCTGTCGGTATGTAGTACTGTGTCTGTCGGTATGTAGTACTGGTTGCGCCGGTATGTAGTACTGTGTCTGTCGGTATGTAGTAATGTGTCCGCCAGTATGTAGTACTGTGTCCTCCGGTATGTAGTACTGTGTCCGCCGGTATGTAGTACTGTGTCCGCCGGTATGTAGTACTGTGTCCGCCGGTATGTAGTACTGTGTCCGCCGGTGTGCAGCTCTGACAAGAAAGATTCAAGTGCTGACAATAAGCAGTTTACCTTTAATGTCAAGTGTTGTTTACATTCAGATGGCCAAGACCCATTTGGATCACTTGTGTACAATACCCGCTGACTGCCTTGAAGATGGTGCCGTCATCTGTTCTTGCTCACCTCACTCGTCTATCACCTCTTTCAGCTCACTCACCTCTCTCGTCTATCACCTCACTCACCTCACTCGTCTATCACCTCACTCACCTCACTCGTCTATCACCTCACTCGTCTATCACCTCTTTCACCTCACTCGTCTATCACCTCACTCACCTCACTCGTCTATCACCTCACTCACCTCAGTCGTCTATCACCTCACTCACCTTACTCGTCTATCACCTCACTCACCTCACTCGTCTATCACCTCACTCGTCTATCACCTCACTCGTCTATCACCTCACTCGTCTATCACCTCACTCACCTCACTCGTCTATCACCTCACTCACCTCACTCGTCTATCACCTCACTCGTCTATCACCTCACTCGTCACTCACCTCACTCACCTATCACCTCACTTACCTATCACCTCACTCACCTATCACCTCACTCACCTATCACCTCACTCACCTATCACCTCACTCACCTATCACCTCACTCACCTATCACCTCACTAGTCTATCACCCTTCATTCATTGTCGAGGGCCAGACTTTATTGACATAATTGATCTAAGTGGAGGATCTTCCAAGTGCTTTGAAAGCTTTGATCCACAGATTTGATCTCTAAACCTGGCACATATTATTATCATGTACATTTTTTTTTCAATGCCCAACATATTTTATTGTTGACAACTTTATACACCATAGATTCTTACTATACCATATAAAACATGGATTCATACTATAGTTCAAGATTGTACTCTCCAACATTAATACTAATCTCTATACACTAAACCAGGGGTCTCCAAACGTTTGTGCCGAAGGGCCATAATAACTGTCAAACAGCAGTCTGGGGCCCGACTACTAACCCTCAACTACTAAGTTTTGTGCTTAGCTACAGATAAAAATAGTATTTTGTTTAGCTTTAAAAGTTTCCTGGGGCCGGATGAGAGGGCGTTGCGTGTCGCATCTGGCCCGCGGGTCGTAGTTTGGAGACCCCTGCACTAAAGAACCACCATTACTATAACAAAGTATCCAAGTTAAACTTAGAATGACTCAATGGATCCAGACTGAAATGTTGTATCGTCTGCTTGTATCCGCAGAGAACTCTGGGAGAGGAAGGACTTTCCTTGGAGTTTCGTCACATTGCCAGCTACCTGATTTGGTATTGTTCCTATGTTACCTCGGAGGAGTTGCTTCATGAGGTGGTGCTATGTGTGGGATACTTCTGTGTGCTACACCCAGACAATCAGGTAACTGGCCGTCCATAGATAACTTCTGTGTGTTACAATCTGGTAACTAGATATGGGACCTTTCATAGCATTCAGTGCCACTAGATATGGGACCTTTCATAGCATTCAGTGCCACTAGATATGGGACCTATCATAGCATTCAGTGCCACTAGATATGGGACCTATCATAGCATTCAGTGCCACTAGATATGGGACCTTTCATAGCATTCAGTGCCACTAGATATGGGACCTTTCATAGCATTCAGTGCCTCTAGATATGGGACCTTTCATAGCATTCAGTGCCTCTAGATAGGGGAGCTATCATAGCATTCAGTGCCACTAGATATGAGACCTTTCATAGCATTCAGTGCCTCTAGATAGGGGACCTATCATAGCATTCAGTGCCTCTAGATATGGGACCTTTCATAGCATTCAGTGCCACTAGATATGAGACCTTTCATAGCATTCAGTGCCTCTAGATATGAGACCTTTCATAGCATTCAGTGCCTCTAGATAGGGGACCTTTCATAGCATTCAGTGCCACTAGATATGGGACCTTTCATAGCATTCAGGTTCAGACTTGTGAGCTTTCATAGCTTTCAGATCAGACTTGGGACCGTTCATAGAATAAAGACCATATTCAATGTGGAGACCAGAAGTAGAGACTATTTCTATTGTGCTCGAGGGTCTATAAATATCATTATTTCAATAATTGTAACAGTTGTAGTACTGGTGAATGTGTGTCTATAAATATCATTATTCCAATAGTTTTAGCACTGTTGAATGTGTGTCTATAAATATCATAATTCCAATAGTTGTAGTACTGGTGAATGTCTGTCTATAAATATCATTATATCAATAGTTTTAGCACTGGTGAATGTCTGTCTATATATATCATAATTCCAATAGTTGTAGTACTGGTGAATGTCTGTCTATAAATATCATTATTCCAGTAGTTGTGGTACTGGTGAATGTATATTTGTCAAAACGCTTCAACATATAAAAGGATGTTAAACAAATTAATCTAGAATCCGACTTTCTAAACAAAATGTTTTCTATTCAATAATTCTAAGAAGTCATTTGATTTCTGCTGTCACTTATCCAATCCCACCTAACCCATCCCTCCTCCAATAATCCCACCCCTCCCCCTCCACCCAAGCCACCC
>MUZC01000287.1:32911-45927 GCA_002072015.1 Radix auricularia | reverse complement strand
GATGTGTTCTGTAAATGTCCATGTATTTATGGCTGAATGTAAATGTGTTCTGTAAATGTCCATGTATTTATTGCTGAATGTGGATGTGTTCTGTAAATGTCCATGTATTTATGGCTGAATGTTGATGTGTTCTGTAAATGTCTATGTATTTATGGCTGAATGTTGATGTGTTCTGTAAATGTCTATATATTTTAGTATGGCTGTATGTACTTTGATATTTCTTGATAAATATTCGACTATCCCACCTGAGAGATTGAGTTACCTAAACGTAGAGCATCAACTCCTAGGTGAGCCACGAGTGACGTAAAGCCCAAGTGTTGTGTGACGTAGAGCCCAATTTTAGTGACGTAGAGCACAAGCATAAAGACTTAAAGCATGTTATGTCTTTACATAGACACGTGTTGTCTTTACAAGTATTGACTGCCTTAACATGTACTGTATTAAAAAGGACTTTCTTTACTTGGACTGTCTTTACAAGGACAGTCTTTACTTGGACTGTCTTTACTTGGACTGTCTTTACTTGGACTGTCTTTACTTGGACTGTCTTTACAGGGACTGTCTTTACATGGACTGTCTTTACTTGGACTATCTTTACTTGGACTGTCTTTACTTGGACTGTCTTCACTTGGACTGTCTTTACTTGGACTGTCTTTACAAGGACAGTCTTTACTTGGACTGTCTTTACTTGGACTGTCTTTACTTGGACTGTCTTTACTTGGACTGTCTTTACAGGGACTGTCTTTACATGGACTGTCTTTACTTGGACTGTCTTTACGTGGACTGTCTTTACTTGGACTATCTTTACTTGGACTGTCTTTACTTGGACTGTCTTTACTTGGACTGTCTTTATTTGGACTGTCAATTGGACTGTCTTTACAAGGACTGTCTTTATTTGGACTGTCTTTACTTGGACTGTCTTTACATGGACTGTCTTTACTTGGACTGTCTTTACAAGTATCTACAAGTGTTGAATGCATGTAGACATCTGAACTGTCTTTACTTGGACTGTATTTACATGGACTGTCTTTACATGGACTGTCTTTACTTGGACTGTCTTTACTTGGACTGTCTTTACTTGGACTGTCTTTACTTGGACTGTCTTTACTTGGACTGTCTTTACATGGACTGTCTTTACTTGGACTGTCTTTACTTGGACTGTCTTTACTTGGACTGTCTTTATTGGGACTGTCTTTACAAGGACAATCTTTATTTGGACTGTCTTTACTTGGACTCTCTTTACTTGGACTGTCTTTACTTGGACTGTCTTTACTTGGACTGTCTTTACATGGACTGTATTTACTTGGACTGTCTTTACTTGGACTGTCTTTACAAGTATCTACAAGTGTTGAATGCATGTAGACATCTGAACTGTCTTTACTTGGACTGTCTTTACAAGTATCTACAAGTGTTGAATGCATGTAGACATCTGAACTGTCTGTACAAGGACTGTCTTTACAAGTATCTACAAGTGTTGAATGCCTGTAGACATCTGAACTGTCTTTACTTGGACTGTCTTTACAAGTATCTACAAGTTTTGAATGCATGTAGACATCTGAACTGTCTTTACTTGGACTGTCTTTACAAGTATCTACAAGTGTTGAATGCATGTAGACATCTGAACTGTCTTTACTTGGACTGTCTTTACAAGTATCTACAAGTGTTGAATGCACGTAGACATCTGAACTGTCTTTACTTGGACTGTCTTTACAAGTATCTACAAGTGTTGAATGCATGTAGACATCTGAACTGTCTTTACTTGGACTGTCTTTACAAGTATCTACAAGTGTTGAATGCATGTAGACATCTGAACTTTCTGTACAAGTCTGAAACCACTAAATTGAAGCTTAATGGACTTGATACAAACACCACAAACATGAAAGACTTGATACAAACACCACAAACATGAAGCACTGGAGACAAACACCACAAACATGAAGGACTTGAGACCAACACCACAAACTTGAAGGACTTGAGACCAACCCCACAAACTTGAAGGACTTGAGACCAACACCACAAACTTGAAGGACTTGAGACCAACACCACAAACTTGAAGGACTTGAGAGAAACACCACAAACTTGAAGGACTTGAGACCAACACCACAAACTTGAAGGACTTGAGACCAACACCACAAACTTGAAGGACTTGAGACCAACACCACAAACTTGAAGGACTTGAAACCAACACCACAAACTTGAAGGACTTGAGACCAACACCACAAACTTGAAGGACTTGGTACAAACACCACAAACAGGAAGGACTTGAGACAAACACAAACGTGAAGGACTTGAGACCAACCCCACAAACTTGAAGGACTTGAGACCAACACCACAAACTTGAAGGACTTGGTACAAACACCACAAACTTGAAGGACTTGAGACAAACACCACAAACTTGAAGGACTTGAGACCAACACCACAAACTTGAAGGACTTGAGACAAACACCACAAACTTGAAGGACTTGAGACCAACACCACAAACTTGAAGGACTTGAGACCAGCACCACAAACTTGAAGGACTTGAGACCAACACCACAAACTTGAAGGACTTGAGACCAACAGCACAAACTTGAAGGACTTGAGACCAACAGCACAAACTTGAAGGACTTGAGACAAACACCACAAACTTGAAGGCGGCTGTGAGCTGCCTAAGGTAGTTGCTGTCTGTCAGGGGTGGGCCCCGCCAGCCTATGGCTTATCTCCGTGTCAAAATACGCCTGTATGCTTATTCTGCATGTGTCAGAGCCCCGGCCTACGTTTAGCTCTCCGCCTCACCCTCGTCTCGTCCTCGTCTGGTCCCAGCAATCCACGGCTGATGCCTGGCTCTGTTTGTTTTTGTCAACTCGCTGTTTTTGCCCGTGCCAGAAATAGGAGAAGCGTTAACCCGTGGAGGATTGGGAAACGGTCAAAAGTATTTACAACGCACTCTACCTGGGCTCTACGTCACTCTACTTGGGCTCTACGTCACTTTACTTGGGCTCTACGTCACTCTACTTGGGCTCTACGTCACTTTACTTGGGCTCTACGTCACTCTACTTGGGCTCTACGTCACTCTACTTGGGCTCTACGTCACTCTACTTGGGCTCTACGTCACTTTACTTGGGCTCTACGTCACTTAACCTGTGTTCTACGTCACGCCCCATCCACAACGCCCTATCCACCAAGCCCCAACCTCCACGCTCCATCCACCACGCCCCATCCTCCACGCCCCATCCTCCACGCTCCATCCACCACGCCCCCACCACTGTCATCAAGAAAATGAGAATACAACTACAATGTACTATTTCCCTCTGTGATCTCCTTTCATTCCTGATGTCCATATGATACACTCGGCATGTAGGCCTCCCCGTCAGGTACACGCTGGGCATGTGGGCCCCTGTCAGGCTCGCTGGGCCACCTCTAAGGGAAAGACACGCGTCTTGCATACTTGAACATTGTCACGTTGTACACACGTGGGCACCCACAAGTCTCTTGTTACTCAATCTCAACACGTGGATCTCGTTAGCTCACATCATAACTTGCACCCCGTACACACTCATACTTCTACCTTGTACACACTCATACTTGTACCCTGTACACACTCATACTTGTACCCTGTACACACTCATACTTGTACCCTGTACACACTCATACTTGTACCCTGTACACACTCATACTTCTACCTTGTACACACTCATACTTCTACCCCATACACACTCATACTTCTACCCCGTACACACTCATACTTCTAACCCGTACACACTCATACTTCTACCCTGTACACACTCATACTTCTACCTTGTACACACTCATACTTCTACCTTGTACACACTCATACTTCTACCCCGTACACACTCATACTTGCACCTTGTACACACTCATACTTCTACCCCATACACACTCATACTTCTACCTTGTACACACTCATACTTGTACCTTGTACACACTCATACTTGTACCTTGTACACACTCATACTTCTACCTTGTACACACTCATACTTCTATCCCGTAAACACTCATACTTCTACATTGTACACACTCATACTTCTACCATGTACACACTCATACTTCTACCCCGTACACACTCATACTTCTACCCCATACACACTCATACTTCTAACCCATACACACTCATACTTCTACCTTGTACACACTCATACTTCTATCCCGTACGCACTCGTACTTCTACCTTGTACACACTCATACTTCTACCCTGTACACACTCATACTTCTACCTTGTACACACACATACTTGTACCTTGTACACACTCATACTTGTACCTTGTACACACTCATACTTCTTTCTTGTACACACTCATACTTGTACCTTGTACACACTCATACTTCTACCTTGTACACACTCATACTTCTACCTTGTACACACTCATACTTCTACCCCGTACACACTCATACTTGCACCTTGTACACATTCATACTTCTACCTTGTACACACTCATACTTCTACCTTGTACACACTCATACTTCTACCCCGTACACACTTATACTTCTACCTTGTACACTCTCATACTTCTACCCCGTACACA
Organism: Radix auricularia; assembly: GCA_002072015.1. NCBI lineage: Eukaryota > Metazoa > Mollusca > Gastropoda > Lymnaeidae > Radix > Radix auricularia. The sequence goes on along the minus strand of MUZC01000287.1, from coordinate 41,407 downwards.
CTCATATTTCTACCCTGTACACACTCATACTTCTACCTTGTACACACTCATATTTCTACCCTGTACACACTCATACTTCTACCCCGTACACACTCATACTTCTACCTTGTACACACTCATACTTCTACCCCATACACACTTATACTTCTACCTTGTACACACTCATACTTCTACCCCGTACACTCATACTTCTACCTTGTACACACTCATACTTCTACCCCGTACACACTCATACTTCTACCTTGTACACACTCATACTTCTACCCCATACACACTTATACTTCTACCTTGTACACACTCATACTTCTACCCCGTACACACTCATACTTCTACCTTGTACACACTTATACTTCTACCATGTACACATTCATACTTCTACCTTGTACACACTCATACTTCTACCTTGTACACACTTATACTTCTACCTTGTACACACTCATACTTCTACCTTGTACACATTCATACTTCTACCCCGTACACACTCATACTTCTACCTTGTACACACTCATACTTCTACCTTGTACACATGCATACTTCTACCTTGTACACATTCATACTTCTAACCTAAACAACCCATCTTCTCGACAACACCAATCTCCCTCTAGACCAGGGGTCTCCAAACTACGGCCCGCGGGCCATATTCAGCCCACTAGGCCCTCTCATCCGGACCCTAGGAGACCTTTTAATATAAATAAAGATACTATTTTTACCTGTAGTTTACCACAAAACTTTGTGTAGTTAGCCCGCAAACTGCTCTTTGACAGTTAATGGGACCCTTCGGCAGAAAGTTTGGAGACCCCTGCTTTAGACAACCAATAATAACCGATCATCCCAAAATAACCAATCGCCCTTCTGCAGTTGTTTACCGTGTGTACTGTGGCATGCTGTGTGGAGTCACCATGTCACAAAGTACCGAGTGTACTATGGTCACAAAGTACCGATTGTACTATGGTCACAAAGTACCGATTGTACTTTGGTCACAAAGTACCGAGTGTACTATGGTCACAAAGTACCGAGTGTACTATGGTCACAAAGTAAAGTGTACTTTGGTCACAAAGTACCGATTGCACTATGGTCACAAAGTACCTAGTGTACTATGGTCACAAAGTACCGAGTGTACTATGGTCACAAAGTACCGAGTGTGCTATGGTCACAAAGTAAAGTGTACTTTGGTTACAAAGTACCGAGTGTACTATGGTCACAAAGTACCGATTGTACTATGGTCACAAAGTACCGATTGTACTATGGTCACAAAGTACCGAGTGTACTTTGGTCACAAAGTACCGAGTGTACTATGGTCACAAAGTACCGATTGTACTATGGTCACGAAGTACCGATTGTACTATGGTCACAAAGTACCGAGTGTACTTTGGTCACAAAGTACCGAGTGTACTATGGTCACAAAGTATCGATTGTACTATGGTCACAAAGAACCGATTGTACTATGGTCACAAAGTACCGATTGTACTATGGTCACAAAGTACCGAGTGTACTATGGTCACAAAGTACCGAGTGTACTATGGTCACAAAGTAAAGTGTACTTTGGTCACAAAGTACCGATTGTACTATGGTCACAAAGTACCGATGGTTCCGAGGTCACAAAGAACCGATTGTACTATGGTCACGAAGTACCGAGTGTACTATGGTCACAAAGTACCGAGTGTACTATGGTCACAAAGTACCGAGTGTACTATGGTCACAAAGTACCGAGTGTACTATGGTATTTCCTTCTGTTCGTGGCCTGCCAACAGAAATGTTTGGTAACGTAGAGCAGCTGAGAATGAGCTCACGGATCTGTTTTAACTAAGACTCGCTGTCCTGGCTCACGTGGGGACGCAACATTTCGCCGTCACTCGTTTCGCCATAAAATTATTTTGCCCCCAAGAACAGCACCCCTTATATATTATATTGACAAAGATGTTTAAATACACACGTCAATAAAGGGGAGTCCATATTTACAACTAACAACATTTCTAACAACCAGTAGGTCCATATTTACAACTAACAACATTTCTAACAACCAGTAGGTCCATATTTACAACTAACAACATTTATCACAACCAGTAGGTCCATATTTACAACAAACAACATTTCTCACTCTAGTAGGTCCATATTTACAACTAACAACATTACTCACAAGTGATAGGTTCATATTTACAACTAATTACATTTCTCACTCTAGTAGGTCCATATTTACAACTAACAACATTACTCTTAAGTGATAGGTCCATATTTACAACTAACAACATTTCTCACAACCAATAGGTCCATATTTACAACTAACAACATTTATCACAACCAATAAGTCCATATTTACAACTAACAACATTTATCACAACCAATAGGTCCATATTTACAACTAACAACATTACTCACTACCAATAAGTCCATATTTACAACTAACAACATTTCTTACAACCAATAGGTCCATATTTACAACTAACAACATTTCTCACAACCAATAGGTCCATATTTACAACTAACAACATTTCTCACAACCAATAAGTCCATATTTACAACTAACAACATTTCTCACAACCAATAGGTCCATATTTACAACTAACAACATTACTCACAACCAATAAGTCCATATTTACAACTAAGAATCTGTTACATGATCCGATGACTAAAGTACAAGTGAGTAAGGGGCTGTATTCCCAGTGATAGTAATTGGTTAATGCAGCGTTACTTCCCTCAGCCTAAGGAGTAATGGCCCCTTCTCAGTCCGACTTTGCCCCGGGCAACATCAGGGGCCGCTACTGTGATTAAATTGCCTCTGATTTCTGCTGGAGTTAATGCCATTAAGGGATCGCAGGTTTGATGGAAATTCTTCTTGTCAACCTCTCAGATTTACACATGGACTGGGGCGTTCGGTGGATGGGATGGGCCTTTGGTGGATGGGATGGGCCGTTAGTGGATTGGATCGGCCTTTGGTGGATGGGATGGGCCGTTAGTGGATGGGATCGGCCTTTGGTGGATGGGATGGGCCGTTAGTGGATGGGATCGGCCTTTGGTGGATGGGATCGGCCTTTGGTGGATGGGATGGGCCTTTGGTGGATGGGATGGGCCGTTAGTGGATGGGATGGGCCTTTGGTGGATGGGATGGGCCGTTGGTGGATGGGATCGGCCTTTGGTGGATGGGATGGGCCTTTAGTGGATGGGATGGGCCGTTAGTGGATGGGATCGGCCTTTGGTGGATGGGATGGGCCTTTGGTGGATGGGATGGGCCGTTTGTGGATGGGATCGGCCTTTGGTGGATGGGATGGGCCTTCGGTGGATGGGATGTGCCTTTGGTGGATGGGATGGGCCTTCGGTGGATGGGATCGGCCTTTGGTGGATGGGATGGGCCTTCGGTGGATGGGATGGGCCTTTGGTGGATGTGATGAGCCTTTGGTGGATGGGTTGGGCCTTTGGTGGATGGGATGGGATGGGCCTTCGGTGAATGGGATGGGATGGGCCTTCGTTGGATGGGATTACCATTGTATGAGATATTGAGATGACCATTGAATGAGACCTTGAGATGACCATTGTATGAGATATTGAGAAGAATATTGTATGATACCTTTAGATTACCATTTTATGAGACCTTTAGATGACCATGGTATGAGACCTTCACATGACCATTGCATGAGACCTTTAGATGGCCATGGTATGAGACCTTCACATGACCATTGCATGAGACTGTTGTGAACCCATTGACGAAATAAACGACCAAAAGCCAGGTCTTCTTTTCTTTGATTGACCAAGTTAAAAGTATAAGAACTAATTTCACATAAGCATCAGTAGCAGGTTAATTGGGCCAATTAAAAAGCGCTGTAGACCCGGTGAAATTGGCCCTTTTATTGGCAGGCTTGTTGTGATGCCAGCAGCTAGTGTTATTCCAAGCAGACACTTCACCCACTTTGTTATTGGTCTTGTGTTGCTCTTTCCCCAGGAACGACAACTCGAGTTTCAACAGTTGAAGCTGATGCCATCGTCGGTCAAGAAAAGTAAGAATCAAGGTTTGCTTGGTGTCATGCCAGACTTTTTTACACTTCTTTTACCAGGGGTCCTCACATGTTTGCTTGGTGTCATGCCAGACTTTTTTACACTTCTTTTACCGGGGGTTCTCACATGTTTGCTTGGTGTCATGCCAGACTTTTTTTACACTTCTCTTTTACCAGGGGTTCTCACATGTTTGCTTGGTGTCATGCCAGACTTTTTTTACACTTCTTTTACCAGGGGTTCTCACATGTTTGCTTGGTGTCATGCCAGACTTTTTTACACTTCTTTTACCAAGGGTTCTCACGCATTAGTGTTTGCTTGGTGTCATGCCAGACTTTTTGTGTCATGTTTAGATATGATTGTGTCATATTTAGTTAGACATGATTGTGTCATGTTTAGACATGATTGTGTCATGTTTAGACATGATTGTGTCATGTTTAGACATGATTGTGTCATATTTAGACATGATTGTGTCATATTTAGTTAGACATGATTGTGTCATATTTAGACATGATTGTGTCATATTTAGTTAGACATGAATGTGTCATATTCAGACTTGATTGTGTCATATTTAGACTTGATTGTGTCATGTTTAGACATGATTGTGTCATTTTTAGACATGATTGTGTCATATTTAGACATGATATTGTCATATTTAGACATGATTGTGTCATGTTTAGACATGATTGTGTCATGTTTAGACATGATTGTGTCATGTTTAGACATGATCGTGTCATGTTTAGACATGATTGTGTCATATTTAGACATGATTGTGTCATATTTAGACATGATTGTGTCATGTTTAGAGATGATATTGTGTCATGTTTAGACATGATTGTGTCATATTTAGACATGATTGTGTCATATTTAGTTAGACATGATTATGTCATATTTAGTTAGACATGATTTTGTCATATTTAGTTAGACATGATTGTGTCATATTTAGACATGATTGTGTCATATTTAGTTAGACATGATTGTGTCATATTTAGACATGATTGTGTCATGTTTAGACATGATTGTGTCATGTTTAGACATGATTGTGTCATGTTTAGTTAGACATGATTGTGTCATATTTAGTTAGACATGATTGTGTCATGTTTAGACATGATTGTGTCATGTTTAGTTAGACATGATTGTGTCATGTTTAGACATGATTGTGTCATATTTAGACATGACTGTGTCATATTTAGACATGATTGTGTCATGTTTAGACATGATTGTGTCATGTTTAGACATGATTGTGTCATATTTAGACATGATTGTGTCATATTTAGACATGTCGAAGGCTTTCATTGACTCACTATGTACATGCTTGTTGTCTAAGTAAAGGGACATTACTCTATAATGCCAACAACTTTTAATTCTCTCCCCAGACAACAAGGAAACTAGAGACAGTGACAATAGGATGGGATTTTCTGTGAGATTTCCTCTGGAATTGTGGGAAAAAGCTCAGGCTTACTTTAGCACTGACCCTTCATAACCAGGGTCAAGGTTGATGAGAACATTGTTTATCATAACTAAGGTCAAAGTTCATTCTACTGTTTGAACTTGAATCAACTTCTATCATTATTCTTGGATATGCATTCATGGATATACAATATACATTCATGGATATACAATATACATCCATGGATATACAATATACATCCATGGATATACAATATACATTCATGGGTATACAATATACATCCATGGATATACAATATACATTCATGGATATACAATATACATTTATGGATATACAATGTACATTCATGGATATACAATATACATTCATGGATATACATTATACATTCATGGATATACAATATACATTTATGGATATACAATATACATTCATGGATATACATTCATGAATATACATTCATGGATACACAATCATGGATATACACCATACATTCATGGATATACATTCATGGATATACATGCTATTTTTGCTACAGTATTGTTGAGATTTCGGCTACAAAGTGCTGAGCTATTGAGCAGTATTGCTGATTTTAGATGACTTTGTTTGAAATATTGATTTGATGAATATACCTGTACAAACTTGTATAGGTCTTATGTTGCCCTCGTTGGTAAGTGTAGGTAGGTCTTATACCTGTACAAACTTGTATAGGTCTTATATCCCCTCATTGCTAGGTGTAGGTAGGTCTTATACCTGTACAAACTTGTATAGTTCGTATGTTCCCCTCATTGCTAGGTGTAGGTAGGTCTTATGTTCCCCTCATTGCTAGGTGTAGGTAGGTCTTATGTTCCCCTCATTGCTAGGTGTAGGCCTTTAGTGCGATTGAAACATTTACTCTAAAATAATCAAAAGTGCTGCACTTTTATTTAAAGTATATCAAACATTTCAGCTATGTTCATGTAGGAGATATTATTAGTACCCAACCTGTTGGAGTACTGACTAGATACAAGTACTCATATCATTAGTACCCAACCTGTTGGAGTACTGACTAGATACAAGTACTCAGATACCATTAGTACCCAACCTGTTGGAGTACTGACTAGATACAAGTACTCATATCATTAGTACCCAACCTGTTGGAGTACTGACTAGATACAAGTACTCATATCATTAGTACCCAACCTGTTGGAGTACTGACTAGATACGAGTACTCAGATATCATTAGTACCCAACCTGTTAGAGTACTGACTAGATACAAGTACTCAGATATCATTAGTACCGAGTAATGACTAGATACAAGTACTTACACAATATGCTATAACTATAATATAACATACTTTCTACCGTTCAAAGTATTGAGCTTTGAAGTGCTGCTATAATACTGTCAGATGGTCTGTATGTATCTTGTGTTTTGTTGTGTGCGCCTGTGAGTGAGTCGGTCAGTCTGTATTTTGTGTTTTGTCATGTGTGCCTGTGAGTGAGTCGGTCAGTCACCCCTGCCCCCCCCCACCCCCCACTCTAGGTAATGTACATTTTCTGATTGAAGCCTTGATTCCTCTAGAAATGTTTGATCATTTCATTGATTTTATTTTAACGTTGTACAAATGTGTGTCTTCATTAAATGATTAGAATTAGAGTTGTGTATTTTCTTATTTTCTGTATCATTTTTACCATGTCTGAGTTGTGCTGTGCCTTTCACTTAGTGGGTTTGTCAAATTTTATTTCAGATTACATGTGTCCAATTTTGGTTTTCTGTCCAGTGTGTAATGTCCCCATGGTTAAGTCTGTCCAGTGTGTAATGTCCCCATGGTTAAGCCTGTCCAGTTTTTAATGTATGTTAAGTAATGGTTTGTATGTTAAGTAATGGTTTGTATGTTAAGTGATGGTTTGTATGTTAAGTGATGGTTTGTATGTTAAGTAATGGTTTGTATGTTAAGTAAGGGTTTGTATGTTAAGTAATGGATTGTATGTTAAGTAATGATTTGTATGTTAAGTAATGATTTGTATGTTAAGTAATGATTTGTATGTTAAGTAATGATTTGTATGTTAAGTAATGGTTTGTATGTTAAGAAATTTTTCAATGAAATCTTGGACATGAATTATATGTTCCAGAAATCTATACATAAATCTAGATATATGTATGTGGTACACTCATAAATAAAGCCATGAAACCAAAAGATCTTTTTTTATCTATAAACATTTTTGTTTAGTTATATTCTTGTTAGAATTTTCATTACAGGTATATTATATCAAAAATGTTGTGGTCAGTCAGTGTGTCAATGTCAGCCATCTTGTTCACATATCATTAATGTCAACATGACTGTCATTATGTCAATGTCAGCCATCTTGGTGACATATGATTACTGTGACATGATTGTCATTATGTCAATGTCAGCCATCTTGGTGACATCTCATTACTATAAACATGACTGTCATTATGTCAATGTCAGCCATCTTGGTGACACATGATTACTGTGACATGATTGTCATTATGTCAATGTCAGCCATCTTGGTGACATCTCATTACTATAAACATGACTGTCATTATGTCAACCAACTTGTTTGATCTTTATACAAATGTCATTTGATTAGACGCAACGGGTACTGCACTATTTTACCTGTTACATAGGTGGTAGACCATCACACCTGTATTAGACCATCACACCTGTATTAGAACATCACACCTGTATTAGACCATCACACCTGTAATAGACCATCACACCTGTATTAGACCATCACACCTGTATTAGACCATCACACCTGTATTAGGCCATCACACCTGTATTAGACCATCACACCTGTAATAGACCATCACACCTGTATTAGACCATCACACCTGTATTAGACCATCACACCTGTGTGTTGAGTACTGTTTGACCTTGTGTGTTGAGTACTGTTTGACCTTGTGTGTTGAGTCTTATTATTATGTGTGTAACTAGTTGGCCATAAATTACTCTGTATAAGAGTAACATTGAGATATAAGAGTAACACTGAGATATAAGAGTAACATTGAGATATAAGAGTTACATTGAGATATAAGAGTAACATTGAGATATAAGAGTAACACTGAGATATAAGAGTAACACTGAGATATAAGAGTAACA
>MUZC01000287.1:17377-30302 GCA_002072015.1 Radix auricularia | reverse complement strand
TGAGATATAAGAGTAACATTGAGATATAAGAGTAACATTGAGATATAAGAGTAACATTGAGATATAAGAGTAACATTGAGATATAAGAGTAACATTGAGATATAAGAGTAACATTGAGATACAAGAGTAAGTCGGTCGTCTGGTGTTACATAAGTCAAAAGGTTATGGTTTGGGGGGGGGATAACTTGCCTGGCCAAATACGAGTTGAAATTGTGCCACTGGCAGTGAGGGGGGTGGGGCGTCTGGCCAAACACAGACAAGAAAGGAGGGCTCTACACCCCAGACAAGAAAGGAGGGGGGAGGGCTCTACACCCCAGACAAGAAATGAGGGGGGCTCTACACCCCCCCAGACAATTGTGGACGGTAAACAAGGGAAGCCATCCTCATGTCGCCGTCTGTGCCAACACTGCTGGGAACAGGATACTCTAGTCAGATCAGGGAACCGGGGAACTAGATACTCTAGTCAGATTAGGGAACTTGTACCCATTGACCTCCGGGTCGTTGGTCGGGTCAGATTGAAGAATTCGATGATGGGTTACAGTGATGGGGTACGGTGATGGGGTACAGTGATGGGGTACGATGAGGGGGTACAGTGATGGGGTACAAAGTTAGGGTACAGTGATGGGGTACGGTGATGGGTTACAGTGATGGGGTACGATGATGGGTTACAGTGATGGGGTACGATGAGGGGTACAGTGATGGGGTACAAAGTTAGGGTACAGTGATGGGGTACAAAGTTAGGGTACAGTGATGGGGTACAAAGTTAGGGTACAGAGTGATGGGGTACAAAGTTAGGGTACAGTGATGGGGTACAAAGTTAGGGTACAGTGATGGGGTACAAAGTTAGGGTACAGTAATGGGGTACAAAGTTAGGGTACAGTGATGGGGTACACAGTGATGGGGTACAAAGTTAGGGTACAGTGATTGGGTAAAGTGATGGGATACAGTGATGGATTACGATGATGGGATACAGTGATGGGGTACAAAGTTAGGGTACAGTGATTGGGTAAAGTGATGGGGTACGATGATGGGATACAGTGATGGGTTACGATGATGGGATACAGTGATGGGGTACAAAGTTAGGGTACAGTGATGGGGTACGATGATGGGATACAGTGATGGGGTACGATGATGGGGTATAGTGATGGGGTACAGGGATGGGTTACAGTGATGGGGTACAATGATGGGTTACAGTGATGCGGTACAAAGTTAGGGTACAGTGATGGGGTACAAAGTTAGGGTACAGTGATGGGGTACGGTGATGGGGTACAGTGATGGGTTACAGTGTTTTTTGTACAATGCCAACATTAGTCTCATGACAGGAGTCAGATGACATGAGAAAGTTCTTAGGTTCAGATGACATCCGGTTACTTGAGATGACAGGTTTGATTTATGTAGACATGCCCCGGTCAGATGTTACAAGTGGTCAGTCTTGACAAGCTTCTGTCCAATCAAACAACAGGAATCTCGGCACGTGTCCGTTTGGTCAGCATTTTTTGACTTGAATATTTTCACATCCACAGTGCTAATAAACTGATGATTCTTTACTGTACACAAAATACACAAATTGTGGGACCAAATCAAAATACACAAATTGTGGGACCAAATCAAAATACACAAATTGTGGGACCAAATCAAAATACACAAATTGTGTGACCAAATCAAAATACACAAATTGTGTGACCAAATCAAAATACACAAATTGTGGGACCAAATCAAAATACACAAATGTGTGACCAAATCAAAATACACAAATTGTGGGACCAAATCAAAATACACAAATTGTGGGACCAAATCTAAATATATATTTTTTTTTAAATTGTTTGACCCAATCAAAATACAAAATACACAAAACTAATATAAAACTAATGCGACAGTAAATATTTCGGCTAATGCTCACATCAGTACAATTATTGTAAAGAACTTACTTACATAAGTAATATAATTATATTCAAATTCGTAAGACATACTCAATCATAAAATAAACAGAAAGGTAAAACAACAAACGATGACACGGCATGTAGGAAAAAGGAGGAAGTGTCAGAAGTTACAGTGAAAACCACAACGGGAAAAATATTCTACAGTTGGGTAAAATTGTGAATTTAATTTATTCCATATACAGTGAACGCACCTAATTGTTTTATAGATCTAATTTTGCATGTAGACCCTATCATGGGTATTGCTCGCATATAAAATACCAGTAACTGAAATATCCAAAATGCCATCGTGGTCAACACTTTTAAAATGTTTAGACACAGGACACTGAGCCTGTTTATTTATATTGTACAGGTGTTCTCTAAACCGATCTCCAAGACGACGACCTGTCTTACCCGCATAAATTTTATTACATCTCTTGCAAAGAATTGCATAAATCACGTTGCGACTGGTGCAAGTGAATCCATCTTTTATTACGAATTGCTCAAGAGGGAGAGAAATTTTGTTAATTTCAACCACATATGGACAAGTATTGCAACGGTTAAGGTTGCAACCTTTTTGTTCCAATATGTGCTTTCATTGGGGGAAGGTGACTTCTTACAAGTATGTCTCTGAGGCTTTTATCTCTCCGGAAAGCAAAAAGAGGAGGTTTTTTTTAAAGACCTGCTGAGTTAGAGGGTCAGCCATAAGGATTGGTCGGTTTTTGAGAATCGCCTGGCGGGCCTTAAAATTATGGGGATGGAAAGTTACAATAAATTTGGATCGATGCCATTGATCGTAAACAGATGATGTTAACGTGTCCTGCCTTGTCATGCCTTTAACACGATTGACAGATGATGTTAACGTGTCCTGCCTTTTCATGCCTTTAACACGATTGACAGATGATGTTAACGTGTCCTGCCTTGTCATGCCTTTAACACGATTGACAGATGATGTTAAAACTGACCAAATCAATCCAGGACATTACATTCAAACTGACCAAATCAAACGAGGACATTACATTCAAACTGACCAAATCAAACGAGGACATTACATTCAATCTGACCAAATCAAACGAGGACATTACATTCAAACTGACCAAATCAAACGAGGACATTACATTCAAACTGACCAAGTCAAACGAGGACATTACATTCAAACTGACCAAGTCAAACGAGGACATTACATTCAAACTGACCAAATCAAACGAGGACATTACATTCAAACTGACCAAATCAAACGAGGACATTACATTCAAATTGACCAAGTCAAACGAGGACATTACATTCAAATTGACCAAATCAAACGAGGACATTACATTCAAATTGACCAAATCAAACGAAGGCTCTTTGCCGAAACGTTCGCTGCTTTGTTACGTCCTGTCAGGCTAACCATTTACTTTTTAAAAATGTTAGCTCATATATAGTCTATTTATGTAAAAACAGACAAATTTTAGGATACACGCTTCTACATACATCACTTCAAGACAGTTAAAAGTACAAATTGTATTATAATTATAATAAACATATTTTTTTTTAATTACGTGTATAAGTGGCCACAGACAACCCAACGTGACCCACACGGCACCCCACTTGGAACCCCACACGGCACACCACTTGGCACCCCACTTGAATCCCCACCCGGCACCCCACACGGCACCCCAACTCCATCTTCCACCTCTCACCTTAACGCGCCCCACCTCTCCTTTCTCACGCACCCCTTCACCCCCATTTTATCGTCTGTCACAGCTGAACGCCCACGTCAATGTACGACTATCTGCCCATGAAGAAGTCAAGACCCCCGCCCCCCACCCCCACACGCCTGATGGCGTCACACAGCAAGGGAGCAAACACGGCGGGCAGACAACCCCATCTCAATAACACTTTTTCATTTATTATCTATCATCAAAACGGTGGCTTGTATTGGAAACTCTAACTCGTCTCCCTCAGCCTGGACAAAACCGAGCTTTCTAGCCGAGGGCTATTGTGCGAGGGCTCCTCGTGTTTGCCCTCAGGGAGTTGGAGTGATAGGCGATAGTCTCAAGCGTGTTTGCTCTCGGTGGTGGCCTCCGCCATCGACGTCCCGTCGGTGTTCAGTATTCATCCCGGGACCCCCGCCGGAATACGTACCTCGATAGATCGAGATTGACAGACGGAACGATTATGGCAGTGTGTCGGGGTGTGCAGGTGTGTCGGTGTGTGAAGGTGTGTGCAGGTGTGCCTGTACATGTGTGTCGGGGTGTGCAGGTGTGTCGGTGTGTGAAGGTGTGTGCAGGTGTGCGTGTACATGTGTGTCGGGGTGTGCAGGTGTGTCGGTGTGTAGTGTGTGCATGTGTGCGTGTACATGTGTGTCGGGGTGTGCAGGTGTGTCGGTGTATGAAGGTGTGTGCAGGTGTGCGTGTACATGTGTGTCAGGGTGTGCAGGTGTGTGAAGGTGTGTGCAGGTGTGTCGGCGTGTGAAGGTGTGTGCAGGTGTGCGTGTACATGTGTGTCAGTGTGTGTAGGTGTGCGTGTACATGTGTGTCGGTGTGTGTAGGTGTGCGTGTACATGTGTGTCGGGGTGTGTCGGTGTATGAAGGTGTGTGCAGGTGTGCGTGTACATGTGTGTCAGGGTGTGCAGGTGTGTGAAGGTGTGTGCAGGTGTGTCGGTGTATGAAGGTGTGTGCAGGTGTGCGTGTACATGTGTGTCAGGGTGTGCAGGTGTGTGAAGGTGTGTGCAGGTGTGTCGGTGTGTGAAGGTGTGTGCAGGTGTGCGTGTACATGTGTGTCAGTGTGTGTAGGTGTGCGTGTACATGTGTGTCCGTGTGTGTAGGTGTGCGTGTACATGTGTGTCGGTGTGTAAGTGTGCGTGTACATGTGTGTCGGCGTGTAGGTGTGCATGTACATGTGTGTCGGTGTTTAGGTGTGCGTGTACATGTGTGTAGGTGTGCGTGTACATGTGTGTCGGTGTGTGTAGGTGTGCGTGTACATGTGTGTCGGTGTGCAGGTGTGTGTGTACATGTGTGTCGGTGTGTGTAGGTGTGCGTGTACATGTGTGTCGGTGTGTGCTGGTGTGCGTGTAAGTGAGTGTCGGTGTGTGCATTTGTGTGCACATGTGTGTCGGTGTGTGCGTGATATGTGTCTGTGAGGAAGTGTATGTGACATTATGTGTACTTGACTGTGTGATTGCGTGTGTAAGGCTATGTGTACAGCTATGTGTACAGCTATGTGTACAGCTATGTGTACAGCTATGTGTACAGCTATGTGTACAGCTATGTGTACAGCTATGTTTATAAAGATCTATTTGTTTCTGTGTATCCCACTCCGCTATTTCTTGTTAAACTAATTACGTCATAATCATGATAATTTCAACTCACACCATAATCTCTTACACAGTTTTTTAAAGATATATTTATGTGGTGTCACTTTTTAGCGCATTTTCGAGAAGTCGAATGCGCTATTGCACCCGTTTTGTCCGTCTGTCATCACCTTTGATCACAGCATCCATAAGTCCTAGACCCATGATGTATATATGTTTTTTTGTATGTCCTGACCTGCCATTTGTGCATCAACACTCAGTTACTCGATCCGTTAAAAAACCCCGTTAAAACTACCAAAAAACTTTGCGAATCGAGAGGTAACACTAGCGCAGGGAACGGCCGCCATTGCCGGAAGTCGAATACATCATTTTTCAAGCATTCAAGAGTGGTGCGAAGGCGTGCAAAAGAATTAGTTTGTTTTTTGTTTTTTTTTTGTTGACGTCATTAGAATATGTGTAAAAGTTTAGAGAGTTTTACGTCATCATTTGTGGTGGCTTGTAGTTAGATTAAAGAGAAAATAATTTTTTTTTAAATGTAAAGAAATTACTTTTAAATTAAAAAAATGTCAGGTATATTCATTACACAAGAAAATTCATAAAATATGTCTAAAATCTAAACACAATTACTGATAACTACATAATGCTGATATCTAACATAAGTACTGATACATAATACGAAAATGCGCTAACACGTCCTGAGTTCAAAAAAGGGACCAGGCTTAACATGATTTTTTTAAACGGAATCTTATTAGACAATGAGTTCACTAGTGAACCTCTTTCGGTTCATGAGTTCACTAGTGAGCCTCCTTCAATTTATGAGTTCACTTATAGACCTTACTTATCAACATTCCAAGCCCAATATAAGAGATTCTAGTTGTCTGAGATTCTAGTTGTCTGAGATTCTAGTTGTCTGAGATTCTAGTTGTCTTAGATTCTAGTTGTCTGAGATTCTAGTTGTCTGAGATTCTAGTTGTCTGAGATTCTAGTTGTCTGAGATTCTAGTTGTCTGAGATTCTGTTGTCTGAGATTCTAGTTGTCTGAGATTCTAGTTGTCTGAGATTCTAGTTGTCTGAGATTCTAGTTGTCTGATATTCTAGTTGTCTTAGATTCTACTGGTCTGAAATTCTACTGGTCTCAGATTCTACTGGTCTCAGATTCTATTGGTCTCAGATTCTATTGGTCTCAGATTCTATTGCTCTCAGATTCTATTGGTCTCAGATTCTATTGTTCTCAGATTCTATTGGTCTCAGATTCTATTGTTCTCAGATTCTATTGGTCTCAGATTCTATTGGTCTCATATTCTATTGGTCTCATATTCTATTGGTGTCAGATTCTATTGTTCTCAGATTCTATTGGTCTTAGTTTCACCTCCCTGCCCTCCCCATTGATCACTGATATTTCTTGAGTTGTTTTTTCTCATGGCCAAGCCGTCATTTGTTTATTTTAAATTCATGTGGGATCGATCCCTCCCCCCGCNTCCTTTATATACGAGATATAACTAAAAACTGATTACCGTCATTAAATGTTTAAAGTCTTTAATCACCCAGGAAAATAAGCATATTGTGAAGTATTTAGCGGTAGTAGCGGGGGGGGGGGCTTAATGTTGAAGTTGTTCGCTGGTTGGGGGGGGGGGTTGAGTCGATGTAGTATGTCAGAGATCGAATCATTGATTTTGTTTTAGGTTTATTATTAAAACGGGAAAAACTAATCAGCGCACATTTCCCCTACCAAAGAAATCAAGACCTCCAACAATCTGTCAGGGTCAGATGTGATGGTGTGAGAATGACTGAGTGTAAATGTGGGGAGAAGGGGAAAACAAGGTGTGAAGACAGTTAACGTACACAGTTGTGAACTGGGATCACGTGGGAGTGTGTGTGAGAGATCATGTGAGAGGGAGACGAGTGGACTGAGTGGACAGTGTGATATAAGCAGGCAGAGGGACGACTGAGAGAGTGGACAATTGAGCGTGGACCAGGACGGTCGTGTTTTGGTCGAGGTGGACTGACCGGTGACGATGTGATTATGTCCACAATATCTTGATCTTACTATATTGCAGGGGTCTCCAAACTATGGCCCGCGAGGCCCTCTCATCCGGCCCCTGGAGACCTTTTAATCTCCCCCCCCCCCAAAAAAAAAAAAAGAAACTATTTTATCTGTAGTTTACCACAAAACTTTAGTAGTTGGGGGGCTAGTAGTCGCCTCCAAAATGCTGTTTGACAGTTAATGGGGCACTTGGACAAAAACGTTTGGGAACCCCTGATCTATATGTTGAAAAGCTGGTGGTTTTTGACAATATGAGAGAAAGACGAGGATTAAAATAGAGAAGGAGTGTTTGAGTGAACTAGAAAGAGGGAGAGAGAAGGAGAGAGAGATAGAGAGGGAAGGGGAGAGAGAGAGAAAGGGAGAGAGAGAAGTTGGGGAGAGAGAGAAGTGGGGGGAGAGAGAGAAGGGGAGAGAGAGACAGAAGAAGAGAGAGATATAGAAGGGGAGAGAGAGAAAGAGGGGAGAGAAAGGGGGAGAGAGAGAGAGAAGGGAAGAGAGAAGTGGAGATAGAGAGAGAGAGAAGGGGAGAGAGAGAGATAGAAGGAGAGAGAGAGAGAGAAAGATGAAATGAAAGAACAATTCCATCCAGTGAGAGTGAACGACTCCCGCCAAAGACCATGTTCTGCCGTAGCTGAAGGTTGAAGGTCGCCACGTGTTGGGTCTGCAGACAATAGCAGACTTGATGGACGAAGCCACAATCCATCAAAACTGGCCGAGACGTTTTTTCTTAATTAACCTTCCTTGAAAAGAGTGAATGACATTTTTGACGAATGAAAGCGCCGCCCAAAATGCAACAGCGGAAGCTTGGTCCGCCATGTTTGTTGTTCACGTGTCAGAGTTTGGGCGTGCGGCCACTACGTCACGTGGGGGGAGCAGTATCCAGGGGCGAGCTCTCATTTTTTCGTCGTCTGATCGAGCGCGCGCTGGGCACCTGTCAAATACTCGTGTTGTCCAGCAAGGTCACGTGCTGGGTCTTAGGTCAGAGGTCAGCAATCAAACTGGAGGGGCGGGGGGAGGTGGTCACGTGACTCTGTGTTGATAGTAGGCCAATGAGGTGGGCAAGAATTTGGACCTACACAGATTGTGGGCCAGGATTAAGACCACCCCAGTTTTTGGACCAGGATTAGGTCCACGCCAGATTGTGGACCTGGATTAGGACCACCCTAGATTTTGGACCGGTATTAAGACCAATCAGATTATGGGCCCTGTCTCCAACGGTTTCATTGGAGAAGAATCTTGATGATGTCATCCATAAAATGAAAGAAAATCGAAAACCACAAAACAAAGAAATAAATTTTAAAAACTTGACTCAATAAAAAAACAAAACAAAGGTGTTTTTTTTTTTTTAAATTATAAATCCTTTATATACGAGATATAACTAAAAGTATGTTCATTGTAATACGCAACACGCGACCATCAAAATATTTATAAAACTTGAACTATTTCTCAAATATAAATGGGAATGTACAGTAATTAAATGAATGAATTGTTTATAATAGTTTATCTCCATTTATTTCTATGTAGCTAGAGTAGCATGATTGAGCTAGAGTGTCACGGTGCCGAGTAGCATGTTTGTGCTAGAGTGTCGCGGTGCCCAGTAGCATGATTGTGCTAGAGTGTCGCGGTGCCGAGTAGCATGTTTGTGCTAGAGTGTCGCGGTGCCCAGTAGCATGTTTGTGCAGATGGACTGACACAGGTCACTGACAGATGGACTGACACAGGTCACTGACAGATGGACTGACACAGATAACTGACAGATGGACTGACACAGATCACTGACAGATGGACTGACACAGGTCACTGACAGATGGACTGACACAGGTCACTGAGTGATGGACTGACACAGATCACTGACAGATGGACTGACAGGTCACTGACAGACGGACTGACACAGGTCACTGAGAGATGGACTGACACAGATCACTGACAGATGGACTGACAGGTCACTGACAGACGGACTGACACAGGTCACTGACAGATGGACTGACACAGGTCACTGACAGATGGACTGACACAGATCACTGAGAGATGGACTGACACAGATCACTGACAGATGGACTGACACAGGTCACTGACAGATGGACTGACACAGGTCACTGACAGATGGACTGACAGACGGACTGACACAGGTCACTGAGAGATGGACTGACACAGATCACTGACAGATGGACTGACACAGGTCACTGACAGATGGACTGACACAGATCACTGACAGATGGACTGACTCAGGTCACTGACAGATGGACTGACACAGGTCACTGAGAGATGGACTGACACAGGTCACTGACAGATGGACTGACTGAGGTCACTGACAGATGGACTGACACAGGTCACTGACAGATGGACTGACACAGGTCACTGACAGATGGACTGACACAGGTCACTGACAGATGGACTGACTGAGGTCACTGACAGATAGACTGACAAAGATCACTGACAAATTGACTGACACCTGACTCACAACTTGGACTTAACATACAGTAGGACATTTGTTATCGACCGTCCAGTAGGACATCTGTTAATGGCCGTGCAGTAGGACATTTTTCTTGGTAGTCCAGTAGGACATTTTTCTTGGTAGTCCAGTAGGACATTTTTCTTGGTAGTCCAGTAGGACATTTTTCTTGGTAGTCAAGTAGGACATTTTTCTTGGTAGTCCAGTAGAACATTTTTCTTGGTAGTCCAGTAGGACATTTTTCTTGGTAGTCCAGTAGGACATTTTTATCGGTAGTCCAGTAGGACATTTTTATTAGTTGTCCAGTAGGACATTTTTATTGGTAGTCCAGTAGGACATTTTTATTGGCCCCCAGTAGGACATTTGTTATTGGCCCTCCAGTAGGTCACATGATATTGACCGTCCAGTAGGACACATGATATTGACCGTCCAGTAGGTCACATGATATTGACCGTCTAGTAGGTCACATGATATTGAACGTCCAGTAGGTCACATGATATTGACCGTCCAGTAGGACACATGATATTGACCGTCCAGTAGGACACATGATATTGACCGTCCAGTAGGTCACTTGATATTGACCGTCCAGTAGGTCACTTGATATTGACCGTCCAGTAGGTCACATGATATTGACCGTCCAGTAGGTCACATGATATTGACCGTCCAGTAGGTCACATGATATTGACCGTCCCGTAGGTCACTTGATATTGACCGTCCAGTAGGTCACATGATATTGATCGTCCAGTAGGACACATGATATTGACCTTCCAGTAGGTCACATGATATTGACCGTCCAGTAGGTCACATGATATTGACCATCCAAAAGTCACTGGACAGATTTCAGAGCGGATGGCAAACAAAGACAACACAGCTTCACGGTTGATAAGAGCAATCGGGGGGGGNGGGGGGGGGGGGGTATCTTAACATCACGCCCCTAGGTGGGGCGGGCTGGGGGTGAATGATAACAAGTTTGAGGATCGCCGAGAGAGCATGACGTTGTCATGGTAACGGATGCCATAGTAATAGGAGAAATCATTGTTTATGTTATCTGTGTTTGGGAGTGAATACCACGCCCTGTTGCCCTTGTGTCTATATGCCCTCTTACCTTTATGCCCTTGTGTCTTTATGCCCTCGTGACCTTATCCTCTTGTGTCTTTATGCCCTCTTACCTTTATGTCCGTGTGTCTTTATGCCCTCTTACCTTTATGCTTTTGTGTCTTTATGCCCTTTTGTCTTTATGTCTTCTTGCCTTTATGCCCTTTTGTCTTTATGTCTTCTTGCCTTTATGCCCTTGTGTCTTTATGTCTTCTTGCCTTTATGCCCTGGTGTCTTTATGTCCTCTTGTCTTTATGCCCTTTTGTCTTTATGCCCTTGTATATTTATGCCCTTGTGTCTTTATGCCCTTTTGTCTTTATGCCCTCTTGCCTTTATGCCCTTGTGTCTTTATGCCCTCTTGCCTTTATGTCCTTGTGTCTTCATGCACTTTTGTCTCTATGCCCTCTTGCCTTTATGCCCTTGTGTCTTTATGCCCTTTTGTCTTTATGCCCTTTTGTCTTTATGCCCTCTTGCCTTTACGCCCTTGTGTCTTTTTATTATCTCTTGCCTTTATGCCCTCGTGTCTTTATGCCCTTTTGTATTATGCCCTCTTGCCTTTATGCCCTTGTGTCTTTATGGCCTTTTGTCTTTATGCCCTTTTGTCTTTATGCCCTTGTGTATTTATGCCCTTTTGTATTATGCCCTCTTGCCTTTATGCCCTTGTGTCTTTATGGCCTTTTGTCTTTATGCCCTTGTGTCTTTATGCCCTTTTGTCTTTATGCCCTCTTGCCTTTATGCCCTTGTGTCTTTATGCTCTTGAGTCTTTATGCCCTCTTGCCTCTTAGCCTTGTGTCTTTATGTCAAAACACTGACGAAGCTGTCAATCAATGTCAACTGTCAACTATGATTAGTGACATCTGGGATCAAGAATGTGAGTGGTTCACTATGATTAATGACGGATTGGTTAAAATATTTGTATGTAGATTAAATTGAAACTTGAAGATTTGACATTCTAGCTTCTTTGAGACAGAGAATCGACGTTTTGATGACAGGGAATCAACGTTTTGATGACAGGGAATCAACGTTTTGATGACAGGGAATCAACGTTTTGATGACAGGGAATTAACCTTTTGATGACAGGGAATCAACGTTTTGATGACAGGGAATCAACGTTTTGATGACAGGGAATCAACGTTTTGATGACAGGGAATCAACGTTTTAAATGACAGGGAATCAACGTTTTGATGACAGGGAATCAACTTTTTGGTGACAGGGAATCAACATTTTAAATGACAGGGAATCAACGTTTTGATGACAGGGAATCAACGTTTTAAATTACAGGGAATCAACGTTTTGATGACAGGAATCAACGTTTTGATGACAGGAATCAACGTTTTGATGACAGAGAATCAACGTTTTAGATGACAGGGAATCAACGTTTTGGGGCAGTGTAAGGGGGATTACTCCATCACCTAGGTTACGGCCACGCGACATGACCACTCGTGACGTCGACTCACGTGTGACCATCTGGCAGTTATCAGTGAGTGCCAGCCAAACGCCCTCGAGTGCGAGCCTCGTGTGATCTTATCTTGTCACAAACACTCGTGGATTGGCTCACAAGCTGCCATTGGTGAACACAATCATATGTCAATGGGTCTCAATGTGAGTACATGGGACCCAATATGTGTACATGGGTCCCAATATGTGTACATGGAACCCAAAATGTGTACAGGGGTCCCAATATGGGTACATGGGATCCAATATGGGTACATGGGACCCAATATGTATACATGGGTTCCAATATGGGTACATGGGTCACAATATGGGTACATGGGTCCAAATATGTATACATGGGTCCCAATATGTGTACATTGGTCCCAATATGTGTACATGGGTCCCAATATGTGTACATGGGTCCCAATGTGTTTACATGGGGCTCAATATGTGTACATAGGTCAAAATATGTATACATGAGTCCCAATATTTGTGTACGGGGCCCAATTTGTGTACATGGGGCCCAATATAAGTGCATGGGGCACGATACATGATGTCACATGATAATTGTAAGATGTCAGATAAT
Organism: Radix auricularia; assembly: GCA_002072015.1. NCBI lineage: Eukaryota > Metazoa > Mollusca > Gastropoda > Lymnaeidae > Radix > Radix auricularia. Next base: position 17,481 of record MUZC01000287.1, on the reverse strand, counting down.
TATAGCAAGATTTCACGTGACAATTGTAAGATGTTTAGGCCTATGGCACCATGTCAAAGACAATCGTAAGATGTTTAGGCCTATGGCACCATGTCAAAGACAAT